>JAVXUP010002098.1:0-160377 GCA_033070095.1 Escallonia herrerae | reverse complement strand
TATGATGCATCCCTTAAACAGAATTTTCAGATGAGGGCTGCTTTGATGTGGACTATACATGATTTTCCCGCATTGGGAATGACGTGTGGCTGGAGCACACATGGGAAGCTAGCATGCCCTGTTTGTATGGGCATGAACCCCGGTCATACGTTAAAGCACGGCAGAAAGCCCTCGTGGTTCGGATGTCACCGCAAGCTTTTGCCACCGGGCCATCAGTTTCGTAGGCAGAAGGATAAATTTGACGGGACAATCGAGCATGAGGTTGTCACACTGGACTACCCATCTGGTGAAGAAGTGCTCTCACACCTGGAGGCACTTGATACTGACAAACCACACGGCAAGGGTGTGCCAGATCAGAAGATTCCAGGGTACGGGAAAGAGCACAACTGGAGAAAAATTTGTATCTTCTGGGAGTTAGCCTACTAGAGGACACTCGTTATTCAAAACAACATGGATGTGATGCATATTGAGAAAAATGTTTTTGATAATGTGTTCAACACAGTGATGAATGTCAAGGGCAAATCGAAAGATCACCTTAAAGTAAGAAGGGATCTACAACAGTTGGGTGTACGCCGTGAATTGCATCCTCGGACAGTCAGTGGGAGGACGATACTTCTGGAAGCACCTTACTGTCTAGACAAGAAACAAGTGGAGAAGGTCTGTCAGTGGGTTAAGAATTTGAAGCTTCTGGATGGCTTTGCATCCAACATATCTCGTTGTTGCAATGTATCGGAATGCAAGTTCCAAGGGATGAAGAGTCACGACTGCCACGTATTCATGGAGAGATTCATTCCTATTGCCTTCCAGGGACTGTTGCCACGGGTTGTTTGCGAGACTTTGACTGAATTATCTCATTTCTTTTGAGATATATGTTCTTCTATGATCCGGGTGAGTAACATGGAAGTGCTTGAGAAGAACATTGTGGTGACGATTTGCAAGCTGGAGAAAATCTTCCCACCTTCGTTCTTTGATTCAATGGAGCATCTGCCTGTTCACTTGGCATATGAAGCTAAGATGGGTGGACCCGTGCAATATCGATGGATGTATCCCTTCGAGAGGTAATCTTTAAATTGTTACAGTTGTTCGTTTACACTTAATGCGACACCTGTTATCATTGATATTCCACCTAACTCGATTTGCTAAACTTCTAGGTTCATGTTTTATTTAAAGAAAAAAGTCCGCAATAAGGCTCGGGTTGAGGGCTCAATTGCGGAGGCTTACGTAATGGAAGAACTTGTAAACTTTTGTAGTCAATATTTCGGGCCTGATGTTGGTACAAGGTTAAATCAACTAGGCCGAAATGACCCCGGATACGGCACAAATTTGGAAGGGCAATTGTTAATATTCAAGCAGTCAGGTAGTCCGTTCGGCCGAACGTATACTCGATGGCTAACGGATGAAGAATACAGTGCTGCAACAATATATGCCCTTCTAAATTGCGATGAAGTTTCGGCATTCGTTGAGTAAGTTAAAGTCTTATTTCACTTACATTGTTGTACATAATTGAAAGTGTGTGTTAAGCGAGTAAACTATATTATATATGGTTTGCAGTGAGTTCGATGCAGAATCTTTAATCACTGATCCCGCTGGACTTGAATCTCATCGGAAATCACAATTTGTACAGTGGTTCAAAAGGCGTGTAAGATTGTTAACATTGATATTATGTGTTATATACAGTTCTGTGGCCAATTAGTATACTGATTTATCCTTAATTTTTACCGTCATCTACAATAGGTTCAGTCAATGGATAGACCAGTGGCCTCCTGCTTGAAATTACTAGCTGAAGGCCCTAACAAACAAACATCCTGTTACGGAGGCTATATCATCAACGGGTTTAGGTTTAACGTAAAAGATGATGACCGAACAAAACAAACCCAAAACAGTGGAGTCTTGGTCAACGGCGACTGTTATGCCGAGAATTGCATGGACTTTTACGGAGAGCTAGATGAGATTGTTGAGCTAACATATCTGGGTTCCCAAAACCGCCTGGTAATGTTCAAGTGTACGTGGTTCGATGTCACATGCAGTAGAGGAATCCGTGTTAGCTCTCAAGGGATTGTAGATGTCAATGTCAAGTCAAGACTTGCATCAGACGAGCCCTTTGTGTTTGCTAGTCAAGCTGTACAAGTCTTTTACGCGGAGGACGTCGCCAATCCCAAATCTCATTGGTATACAATTATCAAGTCCAAGAAATTGCCCGTGACATATGACAGTGAGCTAGACTCCTTTCAAGCCGACCAACCACCTGTCTTGTTCCCTGTTGAGGTCAACAACGAGGAGGACGATCTTCCTCTTCCAACAACACTTCATGTAGGAGAAGAAGTCGTAGATGATGACGCGGAAGACGTGGAAAGTGTTGGAGATGATGTGACCGAGTCTACTGATGAAGAGGATGAATTAGAAGATGAAGAGGACGACGAGTCCCACGAAGAAGAGGACGACGAGGAAAGTGATGAAGATGATGATGATTCTCAAACTGAAAATGATTGACTTGTAATGTTGTAACATCCGGGAAAAATGTAGTAACATTTTAGAACTTGGTTTCATATTGATGTGTTTTTGCACCTCCGTTCATATATATATAGTGCCGATGATGATTTATGCCAAATTATTGTTTTTAATGTGTTAATGTCTTTGTAATTTATCTATATGAAGTCAGATATGGATAGGATACGGGCTATTCGTGGCCGGGTTGGACGCCGAGCTGCTTCCTCCCCGGTGGGTCCCACCTCGTCATTGCCCACTGATGACGAGGCACAGAGTGATCGTGACAGCAGATGGGGCCCCAGCTCCAGCCCCAGCCCCAGCCCCAGCCCCAGCGCCAGCCAGCGCCAGCCCCAGCCCCAGCCCCAGCCCCAGATCGCCGTCGCCCCAGCCCGACGCAGATTCATCCCACGCGCGTGATTCTCCTTCTTCCGTGGGTTCTACCTCAGGTATAGTTGATAACGGTGTTTAGTACATTTTCGCTAGCCTTATATTTAAAGTATATTTGAACTGTATTAATGTCTGTGTTTTGTAGGATCTCGACGAGGCCGTGGTCCGACACGCGGGGTACGCATCGACCCCCAGCGTAAACAGAGAGTTACGCTCACCCAGGAGGGCCTGTAAGTAAAAAAAATATCACATCATGCCTTATATTTAAAATTTTGGGGTGTTAATTTATATTTGAACTGTATTAATTTATTTATTTACTTCTTTGGCAGGATCCTGGAGAATCAGGCGAGGACGAAGATCGGCGTTCTTGTGAAGGGCCGATTCTTCGAGCCACGCCTGTACTGGAAGGACTGGGATGCCGCTGCGAGGGAGTCCCTATGGGAGGAGTGGCTGGTACGGTGAAGTATTTTTTTCAGCGATAGTATTTGTTTAATTAGAGTTTGTTTTCTGTAGTTAATTTGTGTTATTGAATGCCTTACAGGAGGGGTTCACGTTTGACTCGCCTGAGCAGCAGGCACTGGGGCAGCAGGCCTTCTTTGCTTACATCGGCAAGAATTACCGCCGATGGCTCCACGACGCACGGGACCGGGCGAAGAAGATGCTGCCCGAGGGTGCCCCGATGACGGAGATGACGAGATATCCCCCACATTGGATATCTCCGACTGTATGGGGGGAGATGATAGATCGGTGGGCTGCGGATCCAGGTTGGGACGCCAAGAGTAAGAGCGGGGCTGAGAACAGACAGAACAAAGATCCGACGCACACGGGGGGGTCGGTGCCACACGACATCGTCCGACACAAGAATGCGGTCGAGCACCCGGATCTGGAGGACGATGAGGTCATAGCTCTGACGTATAATCAGACGCACGTGCGGAAGAAGGACAAGGACGAGGCGCACCGGGCGGGCGACTATATTTCAGATATTGCCCGGCGGATCGATGTGAGTCAATTTGTTTAAGTTGTTAATTTTTTTCTTTCTATCCTCAATGTCTGTTTCGTTAATTAATGCCCTAACATATCTTTAAATCACTATTTTTGCAGGCCTCGTATGAACAGCTTAGGGGGTCCGAGGAGCAGTCCGGACAGCCATCAGCGTCCACTAGTACAGGTGCGAGTACTGGGGCGTTGAAGCGATGGCTGGATACGCCGGAGGTCGTCAATCGGCCGAAAGGCCGCATACGCGGCCTGCCTAGCGGACTGCTCGTGCCGTGATAGGAGAGTCCTCACCCCCCCCCCCACTGCCCCTCCACAGGCTCCTCAGCATCCATTGGATGACGAGGAGATCGCGCGCATTGCTACGGTGGTGTTGAGGATGATCAGGGAGCAGAATCAGCAGGGTACCACAGCTGGACATGCCGAGCGTATTTTGCCATTTACGTTCTTGCCAATGAAAAGTACAGCTGCGCACTTGAAGAACTGGACTCGAATGATACCATGCAATAAAGCCCAGGCATTGCAGCCTCTCTATAGATTAATTCAAGCACGTTTATAAGGAGGAGGCTACTCCATTAGTTCCTTAATGCTCATTATGAAGAGCTATTACATTTTTTTACTGTCAAAGACGAGTGTTCTGCCAAGCGAAAATATCAGTGCCAAAAAATTCATCCTGCAAGCCAAGATAATCTGCTAAAGAACAGAAAGCACTAATAATGAATGAAAAACACAGCAACTTTATTAGTTGCATATTGAATCCGAAAAAAAGGTGTGCCTGACCCGATGCACCTACATGTGATTTGGTAGGTGGTACTGCATTTTTGTTGATGCATATGATCAAGATTGGCTTGTTTTTTCGATAACTTTAAGGGTGATGCCAGTGGAGATGCCTGAGACAATTATGGGTTAGGGACTGGTGCTGATGGTAGTGTCATATTGACAGGTAGATTTGCGGGCCTGGTGGTCCGTCGGGGGTGGGGAAGGGGGTTGTGGACTGGTGGTTGCATTCTAATAGTCGATATAGCTATAGAACAAAATTAGACTAACAGAAAGTTATTCAAAAACTAAAACAAAACTTTTTTCCTTTAGTTAGGTGACCCAATAAGATTGAGGGATGGGAGAGGAGACATTAAGAGGGATATACAATTTCTATCCACCGCTAGAAACCTTCCATCTTTTTCCCTTCTTCTATGCACCGCCAAAGAACAAATGTTAAGTAATCGATTGAAGTAAAATCTTAAGCTATTAAAAAATGAACGAACAAGCAAAGAAGTAGTGATGAAGAATTTTCATCGGGCTGATTATCTGTACTAATATCGAATTTGGTTATGGAGGTGCATTATTGTTCGCCGTAAAATTTTGGTGAATGTGCACGCGCGGTGATGTGCATGAATGGGTCCGTACGCCTGGAGATAGAGGGAAACCGATGCAAAGCCATGTAAATATCATCCTTAATTGCATCAGAAACGAGCTAGTGTAAGGTTTGCTGGTTATCTAATTTCATGGTGCTAGCTAGGGTAAAAAGAAGTGGTTCTGCAACCAGTCTTCCACTTCTTTGGGGCCTTCTCTTTTTCCGTGGGTTGCACGAAAGGCTATAATCATGGTAAAGACTACAAGAACCTACCATCTGGACAAAGTGAAAATATAAAAACTCAACTCCTTACTATCAAAAAAATCCCTTCAACTCGTTAACTTTTGTCCGTCACTATATGATGTCATATCCATCACAACTAGAACCAATATAATATTCTCGAATCAGGTTGCTTGAAGATGCTTAGACTACTTGATCTAGCCTGAAAATTGATGCCAGTGTGCAGAGTGCGGCATGAATACGTATTTTTGCCATATACGTTCTTACCAAAGAAAATTACAACTGAGCACGCGAAGAACAGGACTAGGATGCCATGCAATATATAAATCCCAAGATTTGCAGTATCTATTTAGATTAATTCAAGCACGTTTTTATGGAGAATGTTACTCTATTAGTTACTAAATTTTCAATACGAAGAGCTATTACAATTTTATTGTCAAAGACAAGTGGTCTCTGAAGCTAAAATCTCAGTGCCAAAATTGGCGTCCTGCAAGCCAAGATTATCTTGTGATGTTTTACATGACTCATCAAAGAAAAATAAGCTGCTAAAGAACAGAAAGCACTAATAATGAATGGAAAATACTGCAACTTTATTAATAGCATATCAACTCCCAAACAAAGTTGTGACTGACCCGATGCACCTACATGTGATTTGGTTGGTGGCATTGCATTTTGTTGATGCATTTTACGGTTCTGACTATTTTTTCCCGTAACATTACAGGTCTGACTATCTACACGTTCTTTGATGCAATTTTCCCAATAAATTGCGTATTGACTGTATGTCAAATTCAGCGACAAATAAATTTTGAGAAGACCAGTGAATAGCAAAGAAAAAGTGGCTTGTAAATAACTTTAGTCAAAAAGAGAATGCTCAAAATTACAAAGAAAAACTGCGTAGTTTCATTTGAAAGCGGTGTGCCCAAATGAGTTTGACTGACCACAGAATTTGGATTTTTTTCAAAAATTTACCCTTCCAAACCAAGAAAAATTCCACTGCTAGGGATAAAAATCTTCTCTCCTCTTAATTTCACTTTCTTTATCCCCTCAGTCTCATTGGGCCATCTCACTAAAAGAGCTGAGATGTTACCTGAGTCGTCAACTTTGCTTTTTTTGTTTTTTTTGCATAAGTTTTTCCTTAACATCACAACCGGTCACAATTCATCACAACCGGTCACAGATCAAATCTACGGAACTATAACCAATCAATTAACATCGTTAGCTCAGCGATAATACGAGAAATTAAAAATGATATCATAGGCCATCAAATACTGTCCTTCTAGCGAGTCCTTGTCCCTCCTAATAACCATTTAGGATGGCACAATATTGTTTAAATAAAACCTAGATGTCGTGCTGGTTTTAGGAACAAATCAATTTCCATTGGTCCAATCTCACATGGTTGCAATTATAATTTCATTGATGAAACAATAGCATACTTAGTAATAACACACAGGTATCATGTCGGATTTGATGTTCTTGCCAAAGAAAATTACATGGATACGTATTTTGCCATTTACGTTCTTGCCAATGAAAAGTACAGCTGCGCACGTGAAGAACTGGACTCGAATGATACCATGCAATAAAGCCCAGGCATTGCAGCCTCTCTATAGATTAATTCAAGCACGTTTATAAGGAGAAGGCTACTCTATTAGTTCCTTAATGCTCATTATGAAGAGCTATTACAATTTTACTGTCAAAGACGAGTGTTCTGCCAAGCTAAAGGGAAAAAAATTTGGCTGCTATTCCGGTTGGAGGAATCTTTCTCCTACCCCCTGTTAGCGACAATCAATCGTCTCTAAATGTTTTTAGTGACTTTTATTTATTGACGCTAAAAAATTACTGTTAATAATTGTCGCTGAAAGTGTTAGAAAAAAAGTAACTAAAAATATTAAACTACAATTAATTATCACTATACATAGGATTTGAGGAAGTTTCCTACCATATGGATAGGAATCAAAGTTTGTTAAAGCTAAAATATCAGCGCCAAAAAATTCGTCCTGCAAGCCAAGATAATCTGCTAAAGAACAGAAAGCACTGATGATGAATGAAAAACACAGCAACTTTATTAGTAGTATATCAACTCCCAAACAAATGTGTGCCCGACCCGATGCACCTACATGTGATTTTGTTGGTGGTTCTGCATTTTCTTGATGCATATGATCAAGACTGGCTTGTTTTTTTCGATAAATTTAAGGGTGATGCCAGTGGAGATGCCTGAGACGATTATGGGTTGGCGGCTGGTGCTGATGGTAGTGGCAATTAATGGGTAGATTCGCGGGCATGTTGGTCCGTTGGGGTTGGGGGAGGGGGTTGTGGACGGGTGGTTGCACTCTGATAGTCGATATAGATATATAACGAAACTGGACATATAGAAAGTTATTCAAAAATTAAAAAAAATAGTTAGGTGGCTCAATTAAGTAATCTATTGTTGTAAAATCTTAAGTCATTAAAGAATGGACGAACAAGCAAAGAATTGGTGGTGAAGAATTTTCATCGAGGTGATTATCTATATCTAATATCGAATTTGGTTTGGAGGTACATTATTGTTCGCCGTAAAACTTTTGGTGAACGAGCACGCGGGAATGTACATGCATGGCTCCATACGCCCAGAGATAGATGGAAACGAGCTAGTTTAAGGTTTGCTAGTTATCTAATTTGATGGTACTAGCCAGGGGCCGAACCACCCCATGATCGGGGGGGGGGGGGGAGGGCCATGGCACCCCCCAAATTTTAGAAAATTCTTTTCTAATTTTTGAATAATGAGTAATTAAAATATTTATGAAAATACCATTATATTGTAAATTAATTTATTATGATTTTAATTTATTTTGTTTTTACCACCAATTTGTCATAATATTTATCTTTCTTGTTCCCTTACTCCATTTTCGTTCTTTCAAATTTCATATCTTCAGATTACAAAGAAACACGAAGGGATCAAGTTTAGTTCTTTTCTTATTCTAAATTCTTATAGTATATTAACTTATATGTGACTTTTGTCCTCAATACAATGAGTAATTGTTGTTGACTAACCTTAGCAACTTAAATAAATCACTATGAATAATAAAATTATATAATTAGTAGTCAAATTGAGCAATTTATTTTGCACTTAACGCATTCAATAGTGACGCGAATTTATGTTAGTCATCAAGTTTTTTATGAACTTTCTGGTCCCCCGATTGCACTTCCTGGATCCGCTCGTGGTGCTAGCTAGGGTAAAAAGAAGTGGTGGCTTGTAACATTAAAGTATTTGTGTTTTTATTTTGTTGTGTTTTTAATTTTTTGAGTCAGCGGCGGTCATAATCTTTGTCTTTCTCGTTCCCTAGTCCATCTTCATTCTTCTAAATTTTAAATTATAAATCTCCATATTATAAAGAAGACACGAATAGATCAAGGTTATTTATTTTGTTTAAGTTTAAATTCTTAGAGTATGTTAACTTATATGTTATTATTATCCTCGTACATTTAATAATCACGTTAATAATACGTCTCTAATAAGAGCTATGGTTCTTTCATGCAAGATTAGTAATTTGTTATTGACTAACTTTATCAAGTTAAATAAATCACTATGAATAGTGAAATTATATGGTTAATAGTCAAATTGAGCAATTTTTTTGTATTTAACATATTCAATAGTGACAAGAATTCTTTTGAGTTAGACATCAAATTTTTTTATGATTTTTTGGTTCCCCCATTTGACTCTCTAGACCCGCCCCTACGCATGACGTGTTGAAGGAGGAGATGATTATGATGATTGGAAAAAATTCAAAAAGAAAAAGAAAAGGGAAGCTCGATTTTTTTTCCCCTTGGGGGGGTGGGGGGAGGGGTGGAAGCCGAGCAACCCATAGACTTTCTATTATGCCCTTGTAAATATCATTCACTTCACACTCCAATGAGACTTAGGCTTAACATGGTCTTCTGGTTCTAGTTACTGCATTTTGTAAAAAATATTTTTTCCCTCGGGCAGTATCACGACTAGAGCTATACCCGAATCGAGTTTGAGCAGAACATTGTCATATTCATATTCGTTCGTTTATCTTGAGATTGTGCTCGAGCTTGGCTCGAGCTCGTGAAGCATACATAAATATATTCATGATCGGTTCGGTAAAATGATCATAAGTTTGAGCTTGACTTGGCTCGTTCGACTAAGCTTCACGAACTGAGCTTGAGCTTGTGTTTGTGTTCGAATTCACTAATAGCTAATGAACAAACTAAACTAGCTTTCAGCCTTTCAGTACAAATAACAACATGTGGAGAGCTAGCAAGCGGCAAAACAGGGCCATAAGCACTGAATGGGTATTATCATGCATTCGGTTGTAACATGTAATTGAGAAATTATATGAAGATCATTGCTAAATTAGCCTGACATAACTAGGACAAGATGGAGATATAACTAGAAACATGCTATTGAAAGAGACACATACAAGAGTGGATGGATCTGATCAATGTGGGGCAATATATATATATATATATATATATATATATATATATATATATATGGGAGCTGAACCGTTGATAGCACTAGAAAAATGGGACAAGTTGCTAGCGCGATCTGGCCATCCACGGGCGATCTGTGGACGGTCCAGATCTTTTTTTTACATTTTTTTTAAGTCCGTCCGCTACATTATGTAGTGGACGATTTTTTTGACAAAAATACCCTCTTTTCCATCCGCTACATTATGTAGCGGACAGAGGCAGAACTTTTTTCTGACTCTTTCTCTGTCCTTTATCTGATTAATTTTCTGACATGTTTGATGTTTCTCTCTCTCTCTCTCTCATCAATGTCTGACTCTTTCTCTCACCACTTTTTTGTTTTCTCTCTCATCCTCCTCTCATCTCCCCTAAGTGGCCACATTTTCCTTCTTTCCCCCGTCTTCTTGGAAAGAAAATGAGGAAGCTTTTAGTATTCTGCTTTTGGAAACAGAATGATTACCTTTGCAAGAATAGAGCTTTGGAAAGACTTTGGCACCAGCAATGTGCTTCGAACTCAAAAACACCCTTTTTGAACCAAATGGTTTGGACAAAAACACCCACTTGGCATCAAACGACTTCAGTTCCATTGATAACAACCTTCAGATCCTGTGTTCCCTTTCCCTCACCACAAACCCAACAGCCGTATGTAATCAAATCTTGAACTTACATAGATAACCCAAATTACAAAACTTGAGGGTTATCTTTATCATAGAATTTTTTAATATAAACGATTAGAAAATTTACAATAGAAAGGAGATTTGATTCCATAGTTTATATTACGAGAGAGAGAGAGAGAGAGAGAGAGAGAGAGAGAGAGAGAAACAACTTAAAAATTGGAGAGAATTTCTTTTCCCTAGGACTCCCAAAATGACTACTTCTCCAGTTCTTTCTTCTTTAATCAGGAGACCACTTTAATGTATGGTGAAATCTGAGAAATTCTTAGTAGTAATATATGGTTCCATCGAAAGAGAGAAAGCCAGTTTCTCTGAGCTAGGATCACATATCCGGAAAGGAAAGAGAAAGAGAGTAAAGTCAAAAGGTGACAGAAAAATGATGACAAAAGGAGAGAGAAACAACTTAGAAAATTGGAGAGAAAGGAAAGAGAAAGAGACTAAAGTCAGAGAGGCGACAAAAAAATAATGACAAAAGGAGAGAGCAAGAGAAAAGAAGGTCAGAATATCTTGTACTTCATCTGTCCGCTACATATATAATGTAGCGGATGGGAAATAGGGTATTTTTGTCAAAAAATCGTCCGCTACATAATGTAGCGGATATCAAACATGTCAGAAAATTAATCAGACAAATGAGAGAGAAAGAGTCAGAAAAAAAAAAAAGTATTGCCTATGTCCGCTACATAATGTAGTGGATGAAAAATAGGGTATTTTTATCAAAAAATCGTCCGCTACATAATGTAGCGGACAGACTTAAAAACGTAAAAAACATATCAGGACCATCCACAGATCGTGCGTGGATGGCCAGATAGCGCTAGCAACTTGTCTTATTTTGCTAACGCTATCAACGAATCAGCTCCATATATATATATATATATATATATATATATATGGAGCCGATCCCTGTCTACCGGTGGAGAAATCGTTATTTCTCCACTATATATCTAGCCGTCCACGTGGACTCGTGGATGGCTCAGATGGCTTTTTTTTTATTTTGAAAAAGTTGCAACCTCTACTCTTTCATGCGGTTGCAAAATTTGACAATAATACCCCTAAACCCCAACCGCATGAAAGAGTAGCGGTCGTGGGCCCACAAGAAATGTCCCAATCGCAACAAAGTGTTGCGGTTGGTATCATTATTTTTTTCCACACAATAAACCCAACCGCAACAAAGTCTTGCGGTTGGTATCCTTATTTTTTCCACACAAAAATCCCAACCGCAACACTTTGTTGTGGTTGGTATCATTACCTCCCTTCCCCCACCCCCTACCCCCCAACCGCAACACTTTGTTGTGATTGGTATGTTTAATCCCCCAACCGCAACAAAGTTATGCGGTTGGTCCCCCACCCCACTTGTCCTTCCCCCCCCCCCAATGTCCTCTTTCCAGAGGCAGCGCAAAGCTCGGCCGCGTAGTCTTTTGCAAAAATTTTTCTTTCACAGCCTTTCCGGAGGCAGCGCAAAGCTCGGCCGCACAATCTTCTGCAAATTTTTTTCTTTCACAGCCTTTGACTACTGCTCACTCACGGGTTTAATTTTTTTGTCTTCTCTCTTCTCTCTCCCTCACTTTTCTCTCTTTATAATCCGTTCTCCCCGAACCCTTTCTTCCATTCTCCATCATCTTTACCAACTCTCTTCAGACTCCATATCTCACCTACATAATCTCCATAACAATACAAACAAAAAAAATTACGTTAGAAGATCGGTGGATAACTGCTAGAAGATCGGTGGATTGTTATTACCAATGGATTGTTGAAATTGTGTTATGCTTAAATTGTTCTTGCCACAGTCTAAAATTCGTGTTTTTTGATAGTTTAAAATTAGGGATTGAACTAGCGTTTATTAGCGAATATTCATTCGAAGTCCAAAAATAGTCATTGTAGACTTAAATCGAAGATAACGAAAATACAAATTGAACGAAACAAAAATCAGATCAATCGGATATCGGATGAGCGGTTTTTTAGGGCATCAAAATTAGGTTTATACAAATCAGGGTATTACATTTATAGATTCCAAAATAGCAATTTTTTAGGGCGTCAAAATTAGGATTTTTCACAAATTTATAAAAAATAGCTAGAGCTATATTTTGCAAAGTGCAAAAAAGAGACCCAATAAATTTTTAAAAGATCTATATCAGAAAAAAAATTCAGATTTTTCCAGAGACTGGAAAGGGGTTAATTGATACGGAGAACCTTGTAACTTTGTAGTGTAATTTAAAATATCAAGCTAGTGCGATTTTGTGCTAAACTTTTATGAGAACCCTAGGATGTTGAGAAGTTCCATTTTCCAGGAATTCGGGCCATTCCGAAGTCGTTAGCTATTTTTTTGGCCGAACGGGCTTTTAAGCGCTCGATCCGGACAACGGTTCTGAATTTTTGGGCAAAAAATCCGTAAAATACTTTTTAGATCAAGAATAAATTCAGGAAACTTAAAATAGCATTTCAAAACACTTTTGAGATTTTCTGATGCCAGGGGGCATTTTGGTAATTTGCCACCCCGAGAGGGGTGTTCTGGTAATTTTACAATGTTAAGTTTTTCAAAGGACTTTTTAGTCCAGAAATGTAAGTAAAATACCTGAAAGGTTGTTTTGAAGCTAATTTGGGGCGTTAGGGTGATAATGAACCCCCAGGGGCATTTCGGTAATTTGCCGCTCATCGGGGGTATTTTGGTAATTGAACATTGTAAAATTTTTCGACACAATTGGAGGAAATAATTCTTATTTTTATTTTATTTAATTCTATGACTTGTTGAGAATGATATAATTTTTATTTTTTAGATTTCAGTATAAATATGGATGCAACTAGAGGAAATAATTTTTGTGAAGATTCTGATCCACCTTACTTGGGTCAAGTTTTTCAAACACTGGACGAAGTTGAAGCATACTATAGAGCATATTCGAAAACGATAGGTTTTGGTATTAGAATAAGACGACTAGAAAACGGGCGAATACAGATCAAATTTGTGGAAGACTATTTGAGTGTCATAGAGGAGCACCGCATGTACCCCCGGTTGTTCGGATCAGTGACGAAGGGCCAACAAGACAAAGAAAACGGGACACATTTCTGGGTACCGGCTGCAAGGCCCATGTGTATGCAGTACACCGGAAAAATGAAAACCATTGGGTTGTGACGGGAGTGGAGTTGAGCCATAATCATCAGTTGATGACCCCTAGTAAGATTGGTCAAATTCATCAACACCGAGAAATAAGCGCGGCACACAGACAACTGATATTTACAATGGCCGAGGCTAAAATTCCACCTTCTAGAATGATGGGGGTTTTCTCAAGCCAGGCTGGGGGGATTGACAAGTTGAGTTTCAACGAAGTAGACCTTCGAAATGAACTTCGTGCTCAGAGGAGAGAGTCTTTCGGTAAGAGTGATTCTCAAGCTACACTTGATATCTTCAGGTCCCTTCAGAGTGAGAATTCTGGCTTTTTCTATAGTCTCCAACTGGATGATGAGAACCGCATTAGTACTATATTTTGGGCGGATGCCCGTTCTAGAGCTGCTTACCAAAATTTTGGGGATGTTGTGACGTTTGACACCACATACCGCACAAATAAGTACTCTATGCCTTTTGCTCCGTTCACCGGGGTGAACCACCACTATCAGTCAATCTTGTTTGGCTTTGCCCTGCTTAGGGATGAGACGGAGGAGTCATTTACGTGGTTATTTGAAACGTGGCTTAAAGCAATGTATCATATTCCTCCAAAGACCATCATCACCGACCAAGATCTGGCAATGAAAAATGCAATCGCTAAGGTCCTTCCAGATACTCACCATGGCCTGTGCACATGGCACATAAGCAACAAATATCCCGAACGGCTTCACAATGTATATGCAAACCATCCGACATTCAAGACTGACTTTAATACATGTGTGAAGAAATCGTTGACGGTAGACGTGTTCGAGGAGAGGTGGGCCAAGTTAATGGATGACTACTATTTGCACAATCATGAATGGTTACAATCGTTGTATGAGATCAAGACACAGTGGGTCGGTGCCTACACCAAGAAGTTTTTTGCAGCCGGAATGACTACGACCTCGAGAAGCGAAGCTATGAATGCATTCTTTGATGGGTACGTAGGCCATTCTTCAAGTATAAAAGAGTTCGTACTAGAGATGCAGAAAGCCGTTGACAGGCAATTTTTCCTTGAGAGAGAAGCCGACGCGGCTACAGTTTACAGAGAAAGAGCCATAGTAGTTTTTTCACCTTTGGAGGCTCATGCGGCTCAAGTCTATACCAAGGAAATGTTTAGACAGTTTCAAGAGGAACTACTAAAGTCGAATCAATATAGCATGACAAAGTTGCACGAGTATTCCACCAGAGATCTCAAGGTTTATGCTTTGACAAATGTGACGAATTTCGCCAATCCGTGCTCTTCGTCGGCTCCGAGGAACAGAAGACATTTTACCGTAGCAGTTTGTATGGACACCGGGTTGGTTAATTGCAACTGTCAACTGTTTGAGCATAAAGGTATACTTTGTCGACACGCGTTGAGGGTTTTGAGCGCCAAGAATGCTCGTGAAATCCCTCCACAGTATATCTTGGAACGGTGGACGAAGGAAGCCAATAGAGTCCACGGTCACATTCCTTACGTGCCCAATGTTTCAGTTGATTTCGAGCAATCTGAGACGCTGCGATATAATCACCTTTGTAACATCATGCACGGTTTATCATTGGATGCAGCGTCAACATTTGATGGGTACAGGTATCAAGTTGAAGCAGCCGCACGGGATAAGGCTAACCTTGCACAGTTTAGGATGGCATTACCAGAAAGACGGGACACTCCGACTACTCGGACAACTCCAGGCGGTAGATTCAATCGAGCTTCACAGCCAGTCATTGACGGCACTAGCCTACAAGGTGAGGAGGACGACATTTTTGATCCAATTATTTCTCAAACAAAAGGGCGAAAACGAGCAATACGCATGAAGAATCCGATTGAAGAAGCAACGGGTCAAAAAAAATTGCGAAAGTGTGCGTTGTGTAATAAGATGACTGATCATGACAAGAGAAACCATTATAAAGTGTTAGGTATCGAACCTGGCAGTATGGTCGAGGAGGACGATGATGAGGAAGAGTGTTAGGGTTAATGTTTCAGTTGTATAAATTGAACTTTTATAATGTTTAAATTTGTGATTTGGTTTGTGGATTCTTGTCACTTCTTTTTTGCTCATTGCACCGTAGGCACGCTAATTAGCCCATTTCTATGAATTTCGGCAAAAATCGAGACATATAATTTTTTGGTTTTCCTACGAAGGGCTTATTCGGGCACACTTTATCGCCCAATTCATAGCTTCTGAAAAATCTTGTAAATTTTTTTGTCATTTTTTTTCCTCATTGCACCTTAGGCACGCTAGTTAGCCCATTTGTTGAATTTTGGTGAAAATCGAGGTAAATTATTTTTTTTTGGTTTTCCGATGAAAGGGCCTATTCGGGCACACTTTATCGCCCAATTCATAGCTTCGAAAAATCTGCATACTTTTTTGTCACTTTTTTTTTGCTCATTGCACCTTAGGCACGCTAGTTAGCCCATTTGTATGAATTTCGGCAAAAATCGAGACAAAAATTTTTTTGGTTCTCCTACGAAGGGCCTATTCGCGCACAATCCTTCAATTCATAGCTTCCGAAAAATCTTGTATATTTTTTTGTCAGTTTTTTTATTTGGCTCATTGCATCTTAGGCACGCTAGTTAGCCCATTTGTATGAATTTTGGTGAAATTCGAGACATTATTTTTTTGATTTTCCTATGAAAGGCCTATTCGGGCACACTTTAGGGCTCAATTCATAGCTTCCGAAAAATCTTGTATTTTTTTTGTCAATTTTTTTTTACTCATTGCCCTTAGGCACGCTAGTTAGCCCATTTGTATGAATTTCGGCAAAAATCGAGACACATTTTTTTGGTTTTCCTACGAAGGGCCTATTCGGGCACACTTTATCCCCAATTCATAGCTTCCGAAAAATCTTGTAATTTTTTTGTCAGTTTTTTTTGCTCATTGCACCTTAGGCACGCTAGTTAGCCCATTTCTATGAATTTCGGCAAAAATCGAGACAAAAATTTTTTGGTTTTCCTACGAAAGGCCTATTCGCGCACACTTTATCGCCCAATTCATAGCTTCCGAAAAATTGTATACTTTTTTGTCATTTTTTTTGCTCATTGCACCTTAGGCACGCTAGTTAGCCCATTTCTATGAATTTCGGCAAAAATCGAGACAAAAATTTTTTTAGTTTTTCTATGAAAGGCCTATTCGCACACACTTTATCGCCCAATTCATAGCTTCCGAAAAATCTTGTATATTTTTTTGTCATTTTTTTTGCTCATTGCACCTTAGGCACGCTAGTTAGCCCATTTCTATGAATTTCGGCGTAAAAAGAAGCCACGTTATTTTTTTGGATTTTCCTATGAACGGCCTATTCGCGCATACTTTAGCGCCAAATTCATAGCTTGCGAAAAATTATGTATATTTTTTTTTCACTTTTCTTTGCTCATTACACCTTAGCCACGCTAGTCAGGATAATGGTAATGAAGGCGTCTAGCTTCATTCTTTTTCAGCTCCCAGGCTATCCTATACCTAAACGTCAAGGCATCCTTCCTAGTCCACGACGTATGTTTGAGCACTTCCGAGCGAGCAATGTAGTCCATGTACTTGAGGACGTAAATCCCGCAATCGTGACTGTTATATTGCTTTGGTCGGTCCTTTATCATCACGACCGTCCAAGGGTCTACCTGGTGATGGCCGTCCGCACGCTAGCGAGAGGATAGTAGTCTGCATCCAACAATAAAAAGGGAATCAAGCCTATGTAACAAGAAGAATATACTATGAGCCAAGGTCAAAAAATAAAAACTAACCACTAAAGTGATGTACTCGTTGTACATCTGTGCCAGCAGCTGTCCAGGTCCGTCCTCCCTTAGGCTATCGTATATGTGGACCGTTCTGAACGCTGGATGGAGAACTAATAGGAACCAGTGGTTTGCATGATGACAAGGTATCATGATAAGGTTCGCATCAGCAGCGTGACATTGATAGTCTGCGTTCATCATGCCTAACACGTTTCGAGATGGTTTCCACTTACCCCTGCCTGCCCTCGCCTCCTCCATTCTGTGAATTCCTCACCATTAATTCCACAAAATGAGTGGGATACATGTTAAGCTTCAAATATTCAGAACGGTTATAACGTAGCTCTCTAATCCGGAGCAGATCTATGTAAGCGTTCATGACAAAATTTGAAAGATCTGTCTCCGGCGCCAACGTTCTGATATCCTCATGACCTAGGAATGTCGCAATAGGAAAGTCTGCTGAATTGACAGGCTCATGCCCGAAGTAGTGCCGGTCGATCCAATCCCTTGTCCGCCTCAATGGCTTCGTCGCTTGTCCTTTGTCCGACCGAAGCTTGGGCGCGAGGCCTGGATTCCTACTTGGGTCACCTGACTCTGGCGCTGAGAGTCGTACGCGTCAGGAGGCAAGCGACTAGATGGCTCCCACACCTGACTCTGGGGCTGAGAGTCGTACGCGTCAGGAGGCAAGCGACTAGACGGCTCCCACACCTGACTCTGGGGCTGAGAGTCGTACGCGTCAGGAGGCAAGCGACTAGACGGCTCCCACACCTGACTCTGGGGCTGAGTCGTACGCGTTAGGAGGCAAGCGACTAGACGGCTCCCTCTCTGGTAACCCCGGGACGCAAGACTAAAGTTTTGAACTTCAGTCTTGTACCTCTCAATGGACCTCTTGAGATTGTCAGGAGCCTGCGCGACAAACCAGTCAAACCCCTCCAGCTGCTTGAACACCTCAGTGCCCTGGTCAACCTAAAAAACATGCATACAAAATATGGCTAATCATTTCAGGCATGGTCGATAAGGTGCGCAAATAAAAATTGAAACAACACTAGCATGACTTACAATGTTCAATGCCCAGAACTGGTCATAGATCTCACGTGGCGCATACGATGTCTTCCTCGCCTGGGAAGGGCGATTCACCCTCGTGCGCGTCACCTTGAGAAACCATTGTAGGTACTCCTCAATGCTGATGCTGTCGGCCTTCAGCGATACAAGGCTATCATATGTTTCTTGCCAGGTATTCCACTGTTGCACCTCGTCACTCAACAAATTCAAGGCATCAGCACCTCGAAGTTCGGCCCTCGACCACTCCTGTATGGCCGCATGTCTACAGCGGGTTTTGGTATCCCTTGTGGACAGCCAGCTTGCCTCATAGCTCGATCGGGCATCTGAAACTCACATACTTCGAAGTGAATAAGCGGCACCCGAACCAAACCTGCCAGCACGTACGACACCGGAAGTTGCCAACACCACTCATCCAACCGATGCATCACCTTGCTATATGGCTGCCACGTCACCTGGGATGCATTGAGTATCTCTAGTTCCCCCCGATAGAACTTTAGATGGTGGTGCGGGTCTACCCGTCTCCTCCGGTTGGTCGTAGGCCCCCAGGCCCACACCCTAGGCCACGTCTCATCGGAATATTCCGCGGTTGTGGACGACCCATGGGTAGCCTCTCGTAAGACCAAACCTGTGAATGCAAACATTATCAGGAATTAGTAATTAATGCACGAATATATTGACACGTCAACCAAGAAAATAAATGCTCAAACCTGTAATAGAGTGAGGCAGGCGGCAATGGACTTGGCACCCTTTCTCGTAGCTCTATGCAGTGCTCGATATAGGTGCGCAAGGACAGCTGAACCCCACGAATACGAGTATACCTCCTCAAGATCCTCCAAACACACCATATACTTCGGATGCACCGTGTTTTTTGAATGCGTCGGAAGTAATATGGCTCCAATAATATTACTAACTGCTACCCTTAGTAGCGGTTAGCATAACACCGATTTCAGTCTCTCTCTTCACTCTTCCCATCTCTCTTTTTATCCTTCTCTATCTCTCCTCATTTCCAATACCAATTTAGATCCAAGCAATATCCAACCTCCAACACCCGTGCCACTTCCACTGTACCGAACCACCAACACCTCCACATACTTCCAACATCACAACACACAGAGTAAGGCTTGAAGATTAAAGAAGCAAAACACAAATTACATGAACCTTGGAATAACATTGAATGAACAAATATATAAATAGAAAACAACAAGATCAAGAAAAAAGTAGAAACTCAGATCTCAAAAGTAATTGTTTGATGGATCCGAAAATATAAAAAAAAAAAAGTGAAAGGAAGATGGACGAAGGTGGCGAAAGGACGGTCGCAGCTTTGAAGAGGGGCAATAGCGTCGGCCAAGGGAGCAGCGCCAGTAGGGAAGCAACGACGGCGGGCGGGGGAGTAGCATCGGTAGGGGAGCATCGACGACGGGGAAACAACGATGGCAGGGGAGCAAAGACGGCGAGGGGGAGCGGCGGCATGAGCGGGGGCAGATGCAGCGGCGGCGTAGATGCAGCGCTTAGGCTTGGGAGGAGAACGGCGACGGTGGCAACTTCATGGCGTCATCTATGACGGTCAGCGGCGGCACGGGGTCCGTCAGCGGCACACCGTCGTCTGTGGTTCAATGAGAGAGAGAGAGAGAGAGAGAGTTAGACTAAGGCTCTGTTTGACAACACTTTTTTCAGTTTCTAAAAAAAATTAAAGAGCAGGACCTGTCCCGTCAGTCCTTCACACCCACGGCGATTATCTTGTCCTTATCTGTCACGTCAACAGTTGCCGCTACACAGTGTAGCGGACACTATATTGTCCCCGATATAGTATAGCGGACGTCTAATATATATTCAAAAAATCCTAACTACGACACTCTTCTCCATTCTTCCTACTCACAAATATTCCCGGCGGCGTTGGCAAGCAGATCTGCGCAATTTCTTCTTAAGAGCAGCTTTAATACCCTAATAGATCACGTAAGTTCACAAAATCAATCCTTTACATGTGAGTCCTCTATAGTTGTGATGAATATTGCGTTTTATGCGTGATTTTGATTATGCATTGAGCATGTGCTAGCGATGATGAGGATTTATATATGTATGTACTTGTTCATGTGTTAGCGTTTGTAAAATCCGATTCCGTATATGTATCTATATCTATTATACATATATTCATATATGTTAACATTGTATGTATTATGCATGTGCTAGCGTCGAATTTTTGGGAGCGATTATCAAAATCCAAACCGTAAAATCCAAACTGAGAAGGTTTTTCCATAATTTCAGTTGCAAAAAATGAAATTTAACCCTAGACCAGAAGATCCATCCGTGTTATACGACCAAGCCAACCATATCAGTACGCTCATATGGGATGGTGGAGTAAGATACATTATTTATCAACTTTCTTATTCTTACGAATGTCATATACCGTTTGTTTTTTAAAATTTTTTTTATTAATTCGTAGGAAAGAGAACTTCTCACCACCGTAGAAGTATCTCACAAGTTCACATCATGGAAATTGAACAGTCCCAAAAAAAGATACTGCATGGAATTGGGTTTGGAATTTTCACGCATGAGCAGATCTTTCAACAGCTTGACCGGGCCTTGATAGGTGCCCTTGTTGAGAGGTGGAGAAGTGAAACGAATACGTTTCACTTCCCGCTCGGAGAGATGACAATTACCCTAGAAGATGTAGGGTTCATCTTAGGGTTGCCGGTGACGGGGCAGCCGGTAATTGCTCCTCCGTCGGAAGTAATGAATAAGAGAACCGTTAGGGACTTCTTCACTTTGATACCCTAGGATCAATTTAGCACTGGCGGTATAAAGTTGAAGTGGTTGGTAGATACCTACGGGGTTTTACCGAAAAACTATAGGGGCCGTGAGCTTGTGCTGTACACAAAAGCCTTCCTCTTATGGGTGATAGGGGCAATTTTATTCCCAACGATGTCGAAGAACATGGTCAGCTTGAAATATTTACCGTTGTTGGGTAGCCTGTTGGAGGTTGGGGATTATGCCTGGGGTGCAGCGGTTCTTTCATATCTGTACCGAGCATTGCACAAGGCAACGAGGCCCGACTCCAAAGCCATATGTGCATGTCTCTCGCTATTGTAGGTATATCATATAAATCCTGTCTTTGTTATTGTTTTTTTTTGGTTGAATCAACTATATAAATATAATTTGTTGATGTTCTCAGGTGTGGTCTTATGAACACCTTGCTCCCGGTGCACCAATGCGTAGGGATGGAACCGATAAAGTGTGGCCTCGGTTGTGTGCTTGGGAGTATAGCCGGAGGGTTAGCCATTACCAGAGGAGAGTCGATCCCCATCACAACATTACGTACTATCGAGGGGAGTTCAACTGTCTATCTCTGGGCCAAATGTGTTGGGCACCGTACATACGTTTGGCGTGACAGGGTGGAAGAGTCATTCGTCTTCACGCTCTCCGAGTTGTAGCGCACACCCCTGATCCACTTCGAGGTCTCAGAATGGCAACAGCCAGACCGAGCAATGTACCATTTTGGGTTGGAGCAGGGTTTGCCAATCGATGCCCCAGATATGAGGGTTAACAGGAACCCACCGGATGTAGAACAGTTTGGCAAGGTCAATGCGCACGAATTGTGCGCAGTTAAAATAGAGCTTTGGAGTTCTTGGCAGGACACACTGGCGGCCATCGTCTCGGAGCCTGACCCCATTATCAGCATCGAACAGTATAATGAGTGGTACCACCGCATCACGCGGAGGAGTGTAGCCCCAGTAAACTTTGAAAGTGGGGAGAGGTATGCGCCTAGAGGTCAGATCGATGAAAGTATGGCATACAATCTCGTAAGTTGCCCAACGAGTCTGACTTGTCTTGAATTTGATGAATATAAATGTCTGATTAAAGTTACTTATTTTTTATCTCTTTGGATGTAGGTTAATGCCTCGCTTGCATTCTTCCAGAAGTTGAGCGAGAGGAAGGATCTGGTGAGCGTAATGGGCGAGGTTCTTTGCCAACAGGCTGCTGCATTGGCTTTAGGCTGCAGGAATTTTTTGAGCCAAGCATCGGGACAGTCTTCGGTCGTCAGCCCGGGAATGGGTTATACGGGCCTCAGCTAGGGATACGGTGATCCCTCCGGACAGGCTTTAGGGGTAAGCTAGGGAGTTGGTGGTCCCTTCGTAGTGGGGATGGGACAGATTCAAGCGTCGTGGGGCGATTACAGCGGCCCCTCCTTCAAGTTGTTCCCGGAACCCAACCCCTCTCTCAGAGTCAAGTCACGCAAGACTGGCCTCTCAAAAACTACGATTTCTCCGAGGCACTGCCCATTGTCCCGTAGGCGGGACCAGTTGGCGCCCCCGGAGGGCAATAGCCCCCGTTTGACCTCCCCAGGGGCAATATCAACCGGCGGAAGAAATGACCGGAGAGCAATATTAGCCGGCTGAACCAGGAATTGGAGGCCAATATCCCTTGCTCTTGCCCCCCGGCAGAGGGCAAGATTTGCCGGTTGACCCCCCTGAATGAGGGCAATATCCCCCGGTCGACCCCCGAAGGCAATATCCGAAAGGGCATCCAGCCAGGCCCCTAAAGCCGCATAAATGCGAGCTAATCTGAGACCGTTATTTTAGCGGGCCCCACAAGACAGACAAAACTATGACGTGGATCACCCGGGGGGCTTGGATTATAATTGCTCGTGGTCAGAAATGGCCTCGCTGGCGCCGGAAGCTTTGTTAGACAGCGGTGTCATCTCGCACTACGCGCAAATTTTGAGGCAAAGGGGTCGAGAGCATCCAAACATCGGTCCACGCATTTTTATCTTGGATGCTTTTTTTCATCAGATCCTAGTACAAGAGTGGAACGACTAGGGCAATTCAAGGAAGGGGAGAGGCCTGGCCCAATGGAGACCGTCCGCTAACCTACAAGCATATCTTGGGCGGGATAGTCCAATGAGCGCAAGTGTTGCCGACGTGTTTCTAATCCCATTTTTAGGGAATGCCCACTGGTACTTGGTTTGCTACGAACCAGTAGAGAGGACGGTATCAGTCCTCGACAGTCTCTACGATGATACCGACGTGATGCCTGTGATTGACATGTACAAGGCATAGGCCAGTTGGATGCCATGGTAAGATCCTGTTTACTTCTTATTGTAACTTGCATATTCTAAAACTGATTAATCTTATTCTATTTGATATGTTTAATGTTTAATGCTTATTATGTTTATCGCAGAATCTATTTGCTGCCTTGGTCAATGGTAGGCGTCAGGAAAAGCTATCGAGCAGGCCGGACCTCATTTTCCGATTGAAGAGGCGTAGACCCAAGCAACATAATTCCTCGGACTACGGCGTCTTCGTCTACATGCACATGGATTACATTTGTCGGACTGAGAGCCTCAAGAAGACCGTCTGGAGCCGAGAATGCATACAAGGCTTTATGTATAGGATGGCTTGGCAAATTATGAATAGCCGGCCTAGAGCTATTAGGTTTATTGTAAATCCGTGTAATGAACAAAAAACAGCCGCATGGGATGAGGGCCCCAATTGACATTGTAACATTATATTCACTTTTTTAATAAACATATATTGAATGCCATTAATTTTATTGATCGATATCGTCGTGTTGAATTCAGTTGAGTGTTTGATTTGTGGTCAGATGTGTTTGATTTGTGGTCAGAGATAGCATTTTGGCTAATTGACTAATCTGTGATTTGCTTTGAATGGTGGGAAACAAAGTGTTAGATACCTGTCTTTCTACAGGGCCTTAAAAAATCCAAGTGTTGGATAGTTGCCTTTCTGCAGGACCGTCCGCTACATAGTATAGCGGACGTAGAGAAACCAAAAGAAAAACCAAGTGTTGGATAATTGTCTTTCTGTGGGACCGTCCTCTACATAGTATAGCGGATGTAGAGAGAACCAAAAGAAAAACCAAGTGTTGGATAGTTGCCTTTCTGCGGGTCCGCCCGCTACATAGTATAGCGGATGTAGAGAGAACCAAAAAAAAAATCAAGTGTTGGATAATTGTCTTTCTACAAGGCCGTCCTCTACATAGTATAGCGGACGTAGAGAGAACCAAAAAAAAATCAAGTATTGGATAATTGTCTTTCTACGGGACCGTCCGCTACATAGTATAGCGGACGTAGAGAGAACCAAAAAAAAAAAAAACTAAGTATTGGATAGTTGTCTTTCTATGGGACCGTCCGCTACATAGTATAGCGGACGTAGAGAGAACAAAAAAAACAAGTGTTGGATAGTTGCCTTTCTGCGGGACCGTCCGCTACATAGTATAGCAAACGTAAAGAGAACCAAAAAAAACCAAGTGTCTTTCTGCGGACCGTCCGCTACATAGTATAGCGGACGTAGAGAGAACAAAAAAAAAACCAAGTGTTGGATAGTTGCCTTTCTGCGGGACCGTCTGCTACATAGTATAGCGGACGTAGAGAGAACCAAAAAAAAAAAACAAGTGTTAGATAATTGTCTTTATGCAAGGCAGTCCGCTACATAGTATAGCGGACGTAGAGAAACCAAAAGAAAAACCAAGTGTTGGATAGTTGCCTTTCCGAGGGACCGTTCGCTACATAGTATAGCGGATGTAGAGAGAACCAAAAAAAAACCGAGTGTTGGATAGTTGTCTTTCTGTGGGACAGTCCGCTACATAGTATAACGGACGTAGAGAGAACAAAAAAAAAAACAAGTGTTGGATAACGCCTTTCTGCGGGACCGTCCGCTACATAGTATAGCAGACGTAGAGAGAACAAAAAACAACCAAGTGTTGGATAATTGTCTTTCTGCGGGACCGTCCGCTACATAGTATAGCGGATGTAGAGAGAACAAAAAAAAACAAGCGTTGGATAGTTGTCTTTCTGTGGGACCGTCCGCTACATAGTATAGCGGATATAGAGAGAACAGAAAAAAACCAAGTGTTGGATAATTGTCTTTCTGCGGGACCGGTAGAGAGAACAAAAAAAAACCAAGTGTTGGATAGTTGTTTTTCTGCGGGTGTAGTAGAGAGAACAAAAAAAAAAAAACCAAGTGCTCCATATTTGTCTTTCTGCGGGACCGTCCTCTAGACATTTGTGTGGACGGTGGTAATTCTGTTTTAATAAATTGGCGACCGGAGACTTATTTTAGCGATGGAATCAACAATCTCAATATCGATTAACAATAAAAAAACGTACGATTAACAATCAACAATATCAACATCGACGGAATCTCAAACGGCACAATTAAGAACCTAAAATTCGGAAAAATAATGAACATTAACATAAAATTGTTCATAACACAATTTAGTGTTCAACATTGGGGGGAAGTTTTTTCACAAGTGCTCCGATCAAACACTGTCATTTGAAAATTACAATTCCCCGTGTGTTCAAACACTACAAAGTCCCCGAGTTGGAGGTCATGCTACTGCACGAATTCATTCCAACCCTCTGCGAAAAAAATTTGACCTTGGTCGGGCTTCATCTTCATTCTTACATGCCATGACCCCTTATGGCTGGTTAAAGTTGAATTGAAATAAATTGTGGTAAGCCGATCGAAAAAGGGTATCGGTATGTCCTAACATATTCATAATACAAAAAAAAGGTTAGTTTTTAACCAAAGATCAAACTTTAACTTTAACACACTAAAACACAGAGAAAGAGGGATGGCCTACAAGTACTGTATCAAAATCAGGCATCATGACTTTGAAGAAGTGTCTGCCTGCAAGGTGCATGTTGCCTACAAATTCGCTGCTGCTCGACGAATCAGAAGCCATCACGCCGGGAATGTTGCTGGAGGCCCTGCGGCGTTGAGGGGAGGACGGGGCTATCGTCGGGGGTAGTGCGGCGTCAAGGGGAGGACGGTGGTGTCGCCGGAGATGTGGGTCGCCATAGATGGGGTAGCGGCTGGGTCAGATGTTCGAGACAGATAGAGAAACGGACAGAGTGATAAGATGATTGTGAGGCGGACAAAAAGAAGACCAAAAGTTTTTTTCTGCAGACGTCCGCTACATTGTATAGCGGACATAAGAAAACAACAAATTAGGACTCTGGAGAGACGTCTGCTTTATTGTATAGCGGACACAAATAACAAAAAATGAGGACTCTGCAGAGACGTCCGCTACATTGTATAGCGGACATAAAAGAAGGTCAAAATTTTCTAAAGTGTCGGAATTTTAAGACTCTGCAAAGGCGTCCGGGCTAGTAAAAAAAAACAACATAAACTTTTAGAGTTGATGGCTCTCATAGGTCCATCAGAAAATATATAACAGTATTCGGTCGAAAGATTATTAGAAAAAAATTACAAAAACTTATTACAAATGTCAAACATAGTTGATGGCTTAAATAAATTATAGGTCCACTGCAGCTTGTTCGTCCTCATCTTCGGCATCATCTTCTTTCCCGTCTTGCAAACCCCTGGACTTATCCCCAGTGCCTTGTAATGGTTCCGCTTGTCGTGGTCGGTCATTTTGTTGCACAATGCACACCTTCTCAGCTTTTTAGGTTGAGTTGCCGTTTCAATAGAGCTTTTCATCCGCGTAGATCTCTTGCGGCCTTTCGTTTGTGATATAATTGGATCCAAAGGCCGGATATCATTGTCGTCTCCCTCCCCCGGCTCGTCATCTTCTGATCCCGTCGTAGGCTTGGTGTCAACCACATTGCTGACTGAAGCTGCTTCCAACTGGTCGACGATGGGCTCTTGCTGCTGAGCTACCTCGAGAAGATGTTTATATCCCACCATTGAAGCAGCACCCTTTATAGACAAACGGGTGAACATCATCACCAGATGATTATACCGCAACATCTCTGATTCTTCAAAGTCAGTATACGGGTGCTCCGGAAAGGAAATGGTACCGTGCAACCTGTTTGCACCTTTCGTCCACCGTGGCAGGACGTATTTATCGGGGATTGTCCTGATATTCTTCTATGTGAAAAACCACAGAATGTGTCTACACAGGATGCCATGGAACTCAAACTTCTTGCAAACACATGTCACCGAGTCCGTCAATGTGTCGTGGCTCACCGTATAAATTCTGCGCAGCTTCTCAGGGACGAGGTCATTCACGAGCGAATAAACCTTGTACTCACGCGACGACTTTTCTGCCTCCTTGTTTATACTGTATCGGCCTGATTTTTGTAGCTCTACTTGGTATAGCATGAAAATCTCCTTCGTATAGACTTTGGCACCGTTTAGCTCCAGCAGGGTCTCAAGCAACCTTCTCCTTTGTTTGTACGTGGTTGCAAAGTCTGCAGCCCTTTCTTTCACGAATA
Organism: Escallonia herrerae; assembly: GCA_033070095.1. Lineage (NCBI taxonomy): Eukaryota > Viridiplantae > Streptophyta > Magnoliopsida > Escalloniales > Escalloniaceae > Escallonia > Escallonia herrerae. The sequence goes on along the minus strand of JAVXUP010002098.1, from coordinate 132,687 downwards.
ACGACGCAACCGTTTTTTGTGCGGATGTGACGAAACTCTTCAAATTGGTAGTTGTACCCACATAACTATCGAACGTGGCATTCATAGATTCACTCCTGCTCGTCATTTTCATGCCCGCAGAAAAATGCCTCCTCGTGTAAACGCCAATCCATTGCTCTTTGAGCCGGTACAAGTGCTAGAGCCACTCATTGTCTTGCAATGAGTAATCCTCAACAAGCTTTTCCCACCTCTCCTTAAATTCCTCAATCGTTAACGACTTATTAACGCACTTTTTAAAGTCCTGTTTAAAGTCTTGATAGTTTGCATACACGTGATGCAAACATTCAGGGTATTTGTTGCTTATGTGCCAAGTCACAAGTTGTGTCGAGTATCTGGGAAGACGGTAGCAATAGCCTTCTTCATTGCCAAATCTTGATCGGTGATGATAACGTTAGGTGCTTTGAAGTTCATTGCTTCCAGCCACACGCTAAACAACCATTCAAAAGAACTCTCACTCTCGTCCCTTAACAAGGCGAACCCGAACAGGATGGAGTGATAATGATGATTGACCCACGTGAAAGGAGCGAACAGCATCGAGTACTTGTTGGTACGGTATGTGGTGTCAAAAGTCATGACACCCCCAAAATGCTTATAAGCTAGCCTCGAACGACCGTCCACCCAAAAAAATGTGCTAACTCGATGCTCGTCGTCAAGTTTATAATCGAAGGTAAACTGCGGGTCCTCCATCTGCATCTAATTAAGCTTCGTAGGATAAATTTTGGGCTGAAATTATCTGATTGTGTTCCACATATATCTGAGTTTGAAGTAAAAAGGTTACGGATCTATAGACTTCTCAGACTCCCTGTAACACGGAAGCCTTCCAAAAACACATTCGAAATGAGAAAAGTTCGGAGCCAAAAGGAAAAGAAAAGAAGTTGAATGTATTCGAAGGGGATAAGGAGCATTGAATACGTATTCTCATGGCCTTCACAAATTTTCTCTCTCTCAGGAACCCAACATTAGTAATTATGTATTAGTAGTTTGGATAACTCATCATATGATGTAATCAAAATAGGATGCATCAAAGTTTAGAAACCATAACATATGTTAATGTTTTTGGAGAAACAGAGGAAGGAACACGTCTAACACATAATCAGGTCATTCTTTTCAATAGGCTCATTGTGAGCATCATTGAGGTCATACGCGGCTCGTCTATGGGTTCGGACCACGTTAAAATGTCTGTCGTGTTAAAGTTTAAATTTTGAATTCCCTTAGCCTGTTCAGCAAGAACATTAATCATGTCGGTAGGTCCTAACAGCGAATTGCTCATTGTATGAATCAGGCTCCTTGCGACCTTACCCATCTTCTTGTGTTGATGCATTTGACTCACCTTAGAAGGGGTTACTAACGGGTGATTGTGTGCCAGTTCTAGGCTGGTAATAAGCCAATGATCTTGCTTGGCTTTATAGCTTACGAACATCTTGACCTGGCAATTCGTGCGCGCAAAGCAGTCCCGTCTTCTTCGCGCATACCTATTTCGTCATCACTGTCATCGTTGCCTACGCGTGTCTCATTTTGCACTGGGTTTCTGCCCCTATGAGAGCATATCTTTTTCGTTATGTTGCTTGTTCTTGTAGTCTTTATTCTAATGCCAAAACAACCCTCAATGAATACGCTCGAAAACATTCTTTAGCTTCTTCCAATGTTTGAAAGGTTTGTCCTAGATACGGATCACTAGCATCTACGGGAGTGTTGGAGCTCGACACGAAATCAGACATTGTGAAACGAGACCTATGTAGAAATAGACTACGCTTAACAATCAAATGACATTTTCAACTGAAAATATTATCTCAAAATTATCTTGGCGAATAGACAGATTTAGGATGACAAATATACCATATACATAATCTCAAAAGGGTCTCCCATTTTGCTAATTATAAATTTATTGAACATAAAAAATTAAAATTACTAAGATAACAGACAAATTCATCATGCCGAAATATAACAAAAATATCTCAAAAAAATCGAATTTAAATAGGATACATGTGTCGAAGTTAGCGAACATCAAAAAAATTGAAATTAACTACAATGAATTAGTTTAAAGTTAACAAATTAATTTCTAGAACATCACATGTTGATGAATAGAGTGACAAATTTCTAGAACATCACCAAAGATCTATACTTTTTTGTCAAAAAAAACAAATTATACTTTATCAGTCAATCCACCCAGAAAACTTTTCAGATCACAAACTTACCTTGCTTGAGTGAAGCTTGAAGCAAGTGTTACTCGAAGCTTGAGGGGAGCTGAAAATGGAAGCAAGTGAATCTGAAGGAGAAGAAAATTTTGCTGAAAGAATTGAGAATTAGGGAACTTTTGGGTATAAGGGCAATAATGTCCGCGACATAATGTCGAGGACAGAACGGCCGACAACTCTGACACGTACAAAAATAAAGGTCCATAAATATAATTTTGTATTTAGAAGTCCCGCGACATAATGTCGTGGACACCGTTGACATGACACCTACCCGGCGAACAGTTGTGGGGCTCTGACCGGAAACTTTCTTGCCGGGCGACGGGACAGGTCCTGACATGTGTGAACCTAGAGGTCGTCTGCCACATTGTGTGGCGGATAACTTTTCCCTGACATGTGTCAGGGCCTGAAAGTAGTCCGCGATACAGTCTAGCGGACAGGCGTGGAGGGGCAAAAAGGTAAAAAATGTCATCCGCGACATTTTGTCGCGGACTACGGACAGTTTTCAAAAAAGACGCGATCTGGGCCGTCCATCTTTCAGGATGGACGGCCAGATCGCACTAGCAAAATAGCCCATTTTGCTAGCACTATCAACGGATGAGCTCCCTTTATCTCATGTATAAGATAATAAATCTGATTTGCTATAAATTGTACTTTACACATGATGTGATGATGTGTCCCGCCAAGAAGCTAACATAATGTGCGGATGTTTCTCGCATAGAAATGGTTAAGTTTTTGCATTTTTTTGCTTCCCTTACTATAAATCATATAGATATAAATTCATTTTTACAGTGACTATCTTATATGTTTACGCATAGATACACATATGTATATGCATCATATATATGTGAATAATTAAAATTACATTTATTTCAAGTGTAACATCATTTTCTTTAAATGTAATACGTTAATTTTGTTTTTTAATTATGTGAATTTTTATATCCATATTACAGAGTAAGGATATATTAGTTAAAATTAAGTCCTTATAAGTTAGTTCATCATTTAGTAAAGGTTTCATAACAATAAGAATTATCTTTTTTAATTAGATAAGGCTTACTAATATGAAAATTAACTTATCAAGAAATAAGGACCCCATTCCACATAATTATTTTTGTTTTTTACATGTATGAATTTTTGTATCTATATTAGAGAGTGGTTTGAAAGATACAATACTCAAAATTTAAGTCATAATAAGTTAGTTCATTAATTAGTTAGAGTTTCAGAACATTTAGAATTAATTTTTCAACTATAGAAGGCATACTGAAAATCCTATCGAAGATAATATTTAAGACCTTTATTAACACTTATAATGGTAGTGACACTTATAATAGTTATAATTCTATTTCACATTGAAAACATAATGTGATGAGGTGTCAAGCAGATTACTGAAGAAGATTAACTTAGGGTCGATATGGCATTTTGATTTGACCGAAGCAACTATTCGTCGCCATCTTACGAAAAAAATGTTGACTACTAGAATCTTGTGTGTTATTAGTATATATATCTGTATCTATATTTGTGCTCATGCCAATCTATATTAGAATTCACCAGTTATGTCTTCCTTGTCTTATTTTTAATTACAAAAGTAACGATTAGAATGACCAAACTATAAGCAACTTTCTGCTTCCACTAAAAATACCCATGACAACATATCAGCTAAAACTTTTGAATACCAACACATTGGAACACAAAATTTGATAGAGATGTTTAAAATTTTTCAAATCAACAGATAACATTTCTGTTGCTGCTAAAAATACGTTCCGCGTATATTTTGGAACCCTAACCTGGACCCATGACTTGCAAGTCAGAAAACGAGTGACCATCAGGTGGAATTCTCGGTGGATAACTTGCCGATGCTTAAGTCAAAGCGAAATTACAGGATAGTAACTTTGAAAAAGCATTAAAGACTGTGTCTTTGCGTGTGAAATTTTCTGTGTACCTGGGGGTAGTCTCCTTTATATAGCCGTAGATAGAAGACCCCTCATAAGACTGGGTCGTGAGCCAGATATGTTAGGATCATGTTAGAATCCTTGAGAATCACGTCACGATCCTTAAAAACTCTTTTAGAATCCTAATAAGGTAATTATCAACCTTCCAGTTTAACTGGGAATGTCGGGTGTCACCCAATTATCGGGAGTTTATTTTTGAGTTATATCATAAGCCCCCTACTTTTTTAGCCAAAATGTTTGGCTGAGGAAGTTATACAGGTGTCTTGAGACACGTATCAAATTTGTAAGGAAGTCTCTATCTGCTTATAGGGGTAAATAATATTTCTGTGCTCCATGTGCTTGGACCTAAGCTCTTGGGAGCTTAAGCCATGCAACTTTGCCCAAGTAAGGCACTCTAGCTCATGAGAGCTAGGTCGTAGAATGTCGCCTAAAGAGGCAGTTCAAAATCGTATTTAGGAAGATGAATCATGGGATCTCGAGATCCTTTTTAGGTTGTGCCCAATGGTAGCCTCTCTAGGGAGAGGACACAAAGTTGTGCATGCAAGTCATTGCATATGCTTGTGCATATTTGCCTAAGTATTTAAATGTCCCCTTGAAGGATTTCATTTGACAATTAGTTTTCACCTCTCCGTTGGAAGATGTATGTTACAAGTGTGTGTTCTTTAGCTTGGGCTGACCACATCATGCTTGCATTTTACTTTAACGTGAACTCTTATCATCAGTTAAGAGCTAGCAAAGAAGCCTCGCCCTCACGCTTGGCTAGGTTTTGAATTGAGAAACAATGGTGGGTGATGAAGTCCCACAGAGTGCTTTGTCGTTTCACGGGTTAGAACTATAGCTAAACCGTTCAGATAGAACTTGAGCTATATCATGTCACCCTTGGAGGTGTTCATCCTTTAAAGAACTGCCCTAGGGGGCTAGTGGAACGTAGTGTTCTGATAAGTGCCCTTGAGGGTTGATGGAGCACAGAGCTCATGTAAATGCCCCGGGGGGGGGCTGGATGGAACTTAGATTTCTTCCGCACCCCGATGGAGCACAAAGCTCTTGAAAATATCCTTGAGGGTTTGACGAAACTTAAAGTTCTTGTACGCTCCCTTGAGAGCTGATGGAGCGCAAAGCTCATGAAAATACCATTGGGGGTTTGACAGAACTTAGAGTTCTTGTACACATCCTTGAGGGCTGATGGAGCGCCAAGCTCATGAAAATACCCCTGGAGGTTTGACGAAACTTATAGTTCTTGTACGTGCCCTTGAGGGCTGATGGAGTGCCAAAGCTCATGAAAATACCCTTGAGGGTTTGACAGAACTTAAGTTCTCATACGCACCCATGCGAGCGGACGAAGCGCAAAACTCATGTAAATATACTTGAGATTTGCGGTCGAAGTAACAAGTACTTGTCTCTGAGACGCTAAACAAGAAGGCGCTAAGCCCGTAATATATGACCGTTGTTAGGAAACCCCCATGTTGAAGAAGGCTTAACGCATTAAGCTTGCAATATTGATGATCTCATAAGACATGAAGCCCCCCTGCCTTGAGAAGACATGAATATATAAAGACTGATTTTCAGCTTATATATAGGCTACAATTGTAAGAAGACCTATAGAAGCAATATAGAAGACCATAATTTGTTTGCTCGGCTGGACGAGCATATAAAATTAGAAGACGCGGAGTTTGTCTAAGCAAGATGTCACTGACGATCAATATAAAGAACAAGAAGTCCGTTTGAGCAGGAGGTCATTGGGTGATCATTAAAGCAGTTGCCTTAGCTCATCGATATGCTCAAAGGCAGCTAGATTCAATTTGCTGGTTGCATGCTTGAGCTTGCAGTTATACCAAACATGTTAGCGATGTTTATCTATATAGGCCAACGATGTGCTCTGTTCGCTAGATGCATTGAAAGCTTGCACGCCTCTATTACTGTAAGATTTGCTTATCAATGTACAGTGATGTGAATATGACACAAATAGAGGTCCCTGGATGACCGAATATATCACGAGATAATAAGTAATGCCGAGTTGGCAAGATGCTGTAACAGAAACCTTATGCTTGATTTCAAGTCACAAGGTGCTATAAATTTGATCTTCGCATATGAAGGGGTTTACATGTCACTGTTGATGCTTGCAGGGGCAATTTAAGCCCTTGCAACAAGAAAAAGTATGCAATTGAAAAAATAGCCTTCGCAGCAATTAAGCATATGAAAGTGCAACTATGTTTCTAACATATAAATAAAAGCAGTGTTCAGACACCGTAGCCCCATTAGGGCTTTGTTGGTCAGATGATAGGGTGTGCTGCACTACGTGCCGTAAAATGAGCTTAAAAGGTCATAGTAATCGGTAAGACCCAACATGCGATATGCTTGCGTCAATTGACGCGACTGGACAATGCTAGACCAAAAACAAAATAGACCTGGTTATTATAGAAGCGCATTAGAAGCAGACTTTGGAAGGCTTGCTAGTGCCTACAATTGTAGTCGCTTAATTTTTAATGACGTGGCACAAAATATAAAATGTGCACATACTTTAAAGAATGCGCAGCATATGTGAATTAAATGAGACCTTCTGGGTCTTGAATATAAATATCCATTTGCATGTAAATTTTCATGCTTAAAAATATATGTGGCACATGACTAGTAAACGAGACCTTAGAGTCTCAAATTTTTTGGCCTTTTTCCCTCTGAAAGCTTAATGCTTTAGAAAGCATGTGGCCTAAGTTCAATAAATAAGACCCTTTGGGTCTTAAACACGAATATGCATTGTGCATAGGTTAATTACGTAAATTTTAAACCTTTTTTTTTAAATTGTTTCATATGTTTAATAAATAAGATCCTTTGGGTCCAAAATATGAATATGCATAATTGCGGGGTAATAGCTTAACACTTTTAAAATGTTGTGGCATAAGTTGCATAAAGAAGACCTATTAGGTCAAAACTATTAATGTGCAATTTTATGGGGGAAAGTAGAATTTTCGAAAAAGAAGGAGTGCACCTTGTTTCTATTCTACCCATTCTCTCTCCCAAGTAAAGATGAGGACAGCGTAGGCGCCACCACTTGACGTGACTCCGACAAGCTGGTGGCCGAAGAGGAAATCCTGTAGTTGGATCTCGACCGAAGGCGGCGCCGGTCATCAGAACGCCAGAGCTATGGATGGCTATCGTAGGTCGCCGCGGCTTGGATTTGAGCGAACAGGTGGCGTTCGGATTTTGCGACGCCGCTGTAGTGAGGTGTCACCATGGCGAGCGATGGCGATGGTGCTTTTTCGATGGCCGTGGTGGCGTAAATCTGGAAGCCGATAGCAGTGAGACAGTGACGCGACAACAGCGATTGTGGTGATGGCGCTGATAGCGCTGCCGATCATCACGGTGGTGACGCGATTGAAAGGGCACTACCGCTAGTCGGGGCAGTGGGATCTCGACCGCATGGGTCTAGTGGTTTTGTGAAGCTTTTGCCACGGTGGTCATCGATAATAGCTGGCGGCGGCGGCGCTCTCTCTCTCTCTCTCTCTCTCTTATTGTTGATGACTCCGGAGGAGACAACAAATGAAAGAGATTGCACTGGCTATCCTTGACAGCGGCGTACGATTATGGATGGCCTGGCGGTGGTTGTACGGCCAATTTTGGTGAGCAGGGATGAGGGCGCTGTTGGGGCTTTAGTTCATGGGATCATGGTGCAGTGGGTGGCCGTGAGTTGCGGCGGCGGTGACTTGTGGCCTCCCTTGACCCCGACGGTGCGGCTTTTGGTTGTTGTTTTTTTCCTTTTTTTTTTTTTGTGAGATGCTGTTGATGCTGCTCGGGCAGCCTTGTTACGGCTGTGCAGTTGATTGTGGTGGCCGTGCTTGCGGCAGTGTTGCCCCTCTGTTTGGTTTTTGTGGTCATGGATGTCAGAGTTGTACCCAAGGGCTCCGTGATGGTTGTGCGGGCACGGGAGCTACCCTTGTAGGCGCTGCTGATGGTGGTGATGCCGCTGCTATTTAGGGTTTTGACAATGGGGGCGAGAGAGGTACTGTTGTAGTAACGACAACGCGGCCATGAAAGTTGCTCTTGCTGGCCTGCGGATGGACATGCCTTTATTTTTCTCCCAGTGTTTAAATTTTTGACTGTTTGATGGCGGTAGAACCGTTTGATAACGATGGGGCCGTCACTGGCTAGACTACCGCCGGTAGCTTTTGGTACAATTGTTGAGGTTTTCTTGAGGTCAATCGGTTAGGTTGACGGGTCTCATTGATGGCGTCAATCTGTTGCTGCTAAAAATATGTTTGCGTATGCTTCGGAACCCTAGCCTGGATCAATGACATTCAAAAATGAAAACGAGTGACTGTCGGGTGGGGTTCCCGGCAGAAAACTCTCTAATGATTAAATCAAAGCGCAGCTACAGGATAGTAACTCTGAAAAAGCATTAAAGACTGTGTCTTTGTGGTTGGGGTAGTCCCCTTTATATAGTTGTAGGTAGAAGACTACTCGTAGGACTGAGCCGAGGGTCAAATGTGTAAGGATCACGCTAGGATCATGATCTTTGAGGACTCTCTTAGAATCCTAATAAGGTAATTATCAATCTCCCAGTTTGACTGGGAATGCCAAGTGTCCCCCAATTATTTAGAGTTTTTTTTTAGTTATATCAATTTCAATTTACGATTTTACTCCCAAACTGAATTGTGCTCACACCTCGTCAAAGCGACCATAAGTTCATTGAATGATTGAATCTCGTTATGTATCCAATAAAGTAGCCTAGCACCACACCGGAAGACCTAAGATATGTTCCCCTTTACACCCTCATTCTGCATTCCATGCCAATATGGGCTTTAATTGGCGCATCAAAAAACTTATTAGAACTCTTTTTGAGCATATCCATTAGTTGTTTTCAACACTGTAGTAGGGATGTTATTGGTCGCTAATAAAAAAATTCACGAATGAAAGATAGTGAGCAGAGTCTATGCTCTTCCATATTTTGAGCAACCCTCCTCCAACTCCCTTATTTAGTGACTAGAGATCATGACAACCTTGACATATTGCTCGCAATGAGGGGTCCCATTTTGCACGACACGTCGACACAGTTAACGGTCAATTTTTCAACCCATTGAACCGGTCAAAGTGCGCACATCCAAGTCACGTGTGTTTTTACTTTGTACACCTCATGCACGACTTCGGCGCCAATTCTTTTACGTTAGCACGACTCACGATGGCACTCTCGTCACACCGTGACCATCAAACCCCATTTTACTCAAAACATCGGCCGAAGGTGCACACGGGGACAAGGGGTTTGGCCAAGGCTTCCCTCATGTGGTCTCCCTCGCCCTCCCCCTAGGGGTTGGCCTTGGCCTTCCCCCCAGGGGTTTGCCTTAGGTACTCTCCTCGTGATGCCCATCTTCACATGTTTTCCCTTACGCATGCTTCGTATGCAACCGTTGTGCCTCGTTTATTGCATTGGCACGACTCAAGGTAACACGCTTGTCGTATCATGACTACCCAACTCCTTGTCGTTCATAAAAATAACAAAATACCAACCATCGGCATGCCTAAAACCCACCAAAAAAGGGGAAGTGGCCTTGGCCTCCTCTTTGAAGGATAGCCTAGGCTTTGGCCACCACCTAGGGTCGGCTTCGGCCTTCCCAAGGGGGTTGGCCTTGGCCTTCCCCCAAAGTTCGGCCTTCGGCCTCCCCTTTCATGTGCATTTGTCTTCATGGGGTCTTACGTCTTCGCGATGCTCACCAATGCTCACACACCGACCTCGCGACCGCGCATCGCCTTGGAGATGCCCGTCACCAAAGTCGCGTTACCCCCAAGTGACCCTTCACCGACGGCCGCGTACCCCCACTTCTAACTTCGTCATTTCCAAAGATCACATTCATCATTATTGTATAACATGCACACTTGGCTCACGCCCCATCTCTGGGACACTCGACGTGCGCCCGTGCACCATCTCCATGACGATAGTCGCCACCCTCGTGAGCCACTTCTAGAACATGTGCCCCCAGCACCAGGTATTGTCTCGCCACGGTCGTCGCCTGGCCCATGCGCCACAATCATGTCTCGTGCTATAAGCACCGCGCCCATGCCCCACAATCAATGTCTCATGCCGTAGGCACAGCGCCCATATGCCACAATCATGTCTTGTGTTGTAGGCACCGCGCCCATGCGCCACAAACAATATCTAACGCCGTTGGCAGCTATCTCATGCGTCATAGTTATGTCTCGTGTTGTAGGCACCATGCCCATTCTCCACAATCAATGTCTCATGTTGTTGGCATTACGCCATTGAGCCATAATCTTGTTACATGCCTTCAGGCACCATACTTATTCACCACACCATGCGCCCCCACCATGGACATGGAACATGCTTCGACCAACTCTCCGGAGTGTGCAGCATTTCAAGGGGCTCCGCTCATAGTGCTCAGGCACGAGGACCCTTCACAGTGAGATAGGCTCGTTACCACAAAGCTATCACCACCTGGGGTGACTTGCATGACACTAGGCACTAAACTGCGACCATGTCCACTCACGTTACCGTTGATCATTGGCAGTCCCAGGACGATGATCCCCGGGACACTCCGGACGGGAGCAAGTCTTTGGAGGGCATATCGCCTAGTCTGTTTGGCAGATGGTTACAGGGGCAACCCTCACCGCTATTAGGTTCTCTACGCGTCTCTTGACGCACCCTTGTAGGATTCAGTAAGGGCTTGGACCGGTGGTTCGGGCAACGGGCTTACTCTGATCATGCCGCCACTATGTGGTCAGTCTTCTCAGACAGGTAGAGCGACGCTGTATGGGGCTAGGCAGTGTGAATTTGGGAACCGGCAGTCCAACGGAACACCAATATTTTCACCCCAGAGATGTGTCACTCTCAGGAAATGACATGTGGCATTTGTTGACATAGGCATACCTTTGCCTATAAATAATGGACTTTGTGATTTATTCAAGGACTTTTGCTCAATCACTCAAAATCACTTTCTCACTCTAGAACTCAAGAGCTCTTGAATTCCAGAGAGAGAAACACAATTAGACATAATCTTGGACATAGCATTGGACCCTATCTTGGACCTCGACTTGGACTATCGACTATAGGCCTTATTCGTCTCGGCCTTGTCTCTCCAGCATTGCCACTCTTCACAGCGTGTCTGGGAAGCCTTACTCTCTGCCCTTACTCCACCCTCACTGTCACTCACTTTGTACATTTGGAAGCTGACTTGAACTGCAACCTTTGTGGCACCTCCACGTAGGTATTAGCCCATTTTCCTTGGCATCATTTTGGTGACTCTCCTAGTGAGGTGGACACCGTACTGCAATCTGCAAGTCTTTCACACTTAGGCGCCATGCCAGTACAACAGAGAGCTACTAGGACAACCAATCAAGGCCTCAACCCTACGGTGCAAGAAGAAGACCACCTTGGTGACCAGGATGAGATAAGTGCCACACGACTCCAAGATCAACCCTCAGCCACTGCACCCGATGTGCAAGTGATTGTCAGTACAGCCATACAGCAACTTACTCCCACCATGGCCAACTTACAAGACTCTCAGACCATTCTAATGGCCGCCATCATGGAAATGCAAAGATCCATATAGGCATTGGCCTTGCCAAAAGCCATTCCCCCAGTCCAGCCTTCAGGACCTGGGCCGGCTCTTGACGTCACCTAGGCACCAGTATCACGACCACCGTCGCCTCGAGCATCCAGACCCTTAGCGGTAGGATTCGCGACATGCTCACCACCGTAGCTAATGCACCTCCTTTTACGGTGCATCCCACAGACCACAAACAGACCTTGGACCGATATCGCAATAAATTTTTCCTGTTGTCGCACCTCGACATGTGACAGCATGCCATACCCACTCAAATACAAGCAATCGACCTTTGTACTCTTCAAGGGGCGCCAGGGCGACGCTTGTGAGCACTTGACCAGATTTGCCAGCTCGTTGGAGCAATACTGTTTCAGAGATAGTTTGAAGTTGCGAGAGTTTCATAAGTCTCTCACCGGCTTGGCATATACTTGGTACCACCAGATCCCTGCGGGGACTGTCCATTCATGGAGCGACATGGTCCAGCTATTCTTGGACAAATTCCACTACGAAGCTAAAAAAGTCACTATAGTGGACATTGTGGGCATACGTCAGAATCCTGGAGAGGATTTGAACAAATATGTGTATCGTTTCCATCTCAAGTGCCTTGAATGTACGGACTTCAGCAAGGACAAGACGTTGGCTCCAATATGCATCAAGAATATGAGTGATGTATAAAGGGTGCACATTAAAACTTTACAATTGAGTTCATGGGGTCACCTCAAAGAGATAACCTGCCGCACTTACGAATTGGTCGATCCTGTCAAGTCATGGAAGCCTCCCCCGCAGAATGCACTACTTGCAACGGCAGAAACATCCAGAGCTCAGAACAACAACAACAACAACAATAACCACAATGGTTACAAGCGTCAGTTCCAAGAGGGGGACCGACACCCCGACAAGAGAAGGCAGTGAGAGCCTGCTCCCGAGTACCCATGCGACTTGAACACAATGAAGGAGCTACTGGCAGATTGGGTAGCACATGACAACAATTTCTAACTGCCACTGATGAGGAAAAATGTCATGGAAGAAAATAAAGTCAAGCCTAACTACTGCCCCTACCATCGAGCCGTCGAACATCACCTCAAGCAGTGCAACGAGCTACGTGAGATTTTTGTAAGGAAGGTCACTATGGGCGACCTGAAGCTACGAAAGAACAATGATGTCCATGGAGACCCTTACCCACCACATGACAACAACAACAATAAGGAGCATCAGGTTCTCATGGCTGTCACTGACCATGTTGAGCCTGTCATTACTGAAGCCTCGACAGAGGCCATCCCCACTGTCGTACCTTGTGTACCTTTAGTTAGTCAACCGAAGTCCCCCTCCGGACAGATGACGAAGATCAAAGGTTTTTTTTTATGAAATGGGGTTTTCACCCGCCGTAAGGACCTATCTCTCCAACTGCCTGATCGAGGTCACCACCGGCCTCGATCCCAAATACTTCGCTGCTCAAGCTGAACTTCAACATCTCTCTGCCATTACCTTAGTTTTCTCGAATGAAGACACGCTACCGGTTGAGTATCACAACCGATCGTTGTTCTTGGAATGTACCGTTAATGGCACGGACTTTTGTCGTGCCTTGGTAGACTGTGGTGCCTCTGTTAACATCATACCCCTCATCACCTTACAATGAGCTGGCATCCTTACACGGAAGATCATCCATGACCCAATCAAGATCACGGGCTTTGGGCAAGGCCACCAATCAACCCTCGACCATATCACCATCGACCTTATGGTTGGCTCTGTACTCCGCGACACCATATTTTATGTGATGGATAATGAGCCTGCATTTCATCTTCTACTCGACCGACCTTGGATACACATCAATAGGGCTTTCCCCTCAACGTACCACCAGTGTGTAAAACTGGTGGCCGGTCATGCAAGGCACGAGGTAGCCATGATAATACCAGCCACCAAAGCTTCATTTGAGTACGTCGAATCTTACTTTGTCGAGGCCTCATTCTTAACCGAACTTGTTGAGGATGGTGATAACGTCAGTCACATCCATTTGACCAAACTACCAAATTGGGATGAATTATGTGGAAACAAGCCCTGTAAGCATAAGGCTAAGAAGACTAGCAAGAAAAAGGGGCCGACCTCAATGACACCGCTTACTGTGAGGACCAACTCCCCACCTTCGCCCCCCAAGTCCAAGAAGCAAAAGGCCGAACCAACCTTCAAATGCATCGACAAAGACGGCAGGGTAATCTATCAATTATGATGGTGCGCAGGGGCTCCAGGTGGTCCATCATCTGAGCCACTCGATCCTATTAGAGATGTCAAAAGGGCCGGTCGGCCAGTGGCCCGGCCCTTTTGACATCTCTAACATGGACCCATGTGGAAATCGGCCTCCGACACTAACTTCTACTCGGGTCATGCAGTCGTCGTATTGTAGAAGTGCTTGATCCACCCGCTATACATGCCCTTCCGGTGACTCTTTGTCTCAGCCAGAAACCCCTATAGCTCCTTGACGGTCAACTATTCCTGTGCAGTCAACTTCGGTGTACAGGCATCCTCCGTCCCATGCATTGGTAACCCGATTAGCATCACTACTTTCATAATGTCAGCCCGATCTCACCAAACTCGGTGATGAAAGTGTGAGTCTAGGAACTCCATCTAGAAAGCAACAATGTCAGGCCACTAATATCCCTCACCGGATCAACCCCCTTAAAAGTCGTACAGCCGCCACAAGCCCCAGTGCCTCCAACCTCTCCTTCCAAATCGAGAGCTCCAGCATGTAAGTGCAGCAAAAATTCCACCCCACCGGCATCGCGTTATGGCCCTTGAACATCACAGGCGACCACGGTATATCTCGTCGCTCCACCAACAAGCCCGACACATACCTAAGTGACATCACCGGAGCAACCTCCCCACTCAGCGCGTGAACATACGGCGATGGCTCCATGGGACTGTCACCCATCTACGAAGCACTCCAGGGACCAAGAAACGCATCAGCAACCACTCGTTAACCCAACTCTCTCCATAGCTCCTCTAGGGGGCAGCTGGGTACCGCTCCCTTTGCCATCAACAACACATTGCTTCAACTCGGCTTTGGATCAAAACTCCTCGCTCCACCATCATCAAAACTCAAAGGCAACCCCAACGTCCCGGCCGACGCTGGCGTGTCCTTAGTGTAGTGAAGCGCGGCACCCCGTGATGACAGTGGCCGACAAAGCATTCCTCCTTGAGGTCTCGCACTCTACTTCCTCCTTGTCTTTTTTTGCACTCCACCGGTATCCTCCCTTGCACCTGACGAAGCAAGGTTGCACGCGCTTGCACCCCTATGAGCCTCAGCCTCGGCCCCATGCGAGGCCTCAGACTAGACCTCAGCCCCGAGGGGAGCCTCGGCCTCGACACCTCGACCCTCTTCTCCCTATCCCTTCTCCTTTCTTCCTTCCTTTCCCTCTCTCTTCCTTCCCCTCCCCCTTCCCTCCCTCCTTCATCTTCCCTTTCCTCTCTTCCCCTTCCCCTATCCATAACACCAAACCATTCAGCCTCTGCCCAACGCCCCCGCCCCCTCTTTCTTTTTCCTTTTCTTTCCTCCCTTATTTCTTTTTTCCTTTTCTTTCCTCCCTTCTTCCTTTTTCCTCCCTCCCCCTTCCCCTTCTCTCATTTCCCTTCCCCCCTTCCCCCCACTACGGCCTCCCCTAGCCGCAGCCTCGACCTCAGCCTCATCGCCGCCTTGGCCTGGCGCCACTTCTCCCTCCTCCTCTCCCTTGTCCCACCATCGTCTTATCTTTGCCTAACCTATTAGCTTCTTGTGAGGTCCTCAATCTCATGTGGGTCTTCAAGCATCCTCTTCTTCTTTCTCTCCTATTTTTTCTCTTCTTTCTTTTCTCTCTTTTTTCTCTAACTCCTTCTCCTTCCCAAAGTCTTGAAAATGCAAAACTTCCCACTACCACCTTTTCATTCAAATTTCAAACTTTACCCCCAAAACTCCCAACAACACTTTTTTCAAACACTTTTCCCATTTCGTGCTAACATTATATTTTTCACGCTACTATTGTCGAGAACGACATTACGACTTTTATTGCATTAATTTTGCCGCTACTAGAAATTTTGCGCAAACCCATTTTCGGGTCAAATTTTCATATTCACGCTACCTCTCTTTTTACGCTATCGCTAACGGAAACGCATGTCCCTTTTTTTCACAGCTCCATTTTTCTTCTCACTATCACCGTTAACTTCCTTTTGCACTACCTTTTTTTGCAGTAAAAAAAATTCAAAGAAAGTTCCGCTCTTCAATATTTTTCACTACTATCATGTCCGTTAACAAAATTACTATCATGACGCCTTATTTTCAGACGACGACGTTTATGCGTGTGGCGCCCGCTCGGGTTGCCCCTCTGTGCACACCACATGCAAGGGGCTTATGTTCCCAACCCATTCTGGTCGCTCCTAAGGGCCCACTAGAGGTCCCATTTTGCTCGACATGTCGACACGGTCAATAGACAATTTTTAAATGCATTAAACCGGTCAAAGTGTGCATGTCCAAGTTACGTGCGTTTTTCGCTTCGTACGCCTCAGTGCAACTTTGGTGCCAATTCTTTTACGTTGGCGCGACTCATGACAGCACGCTCGTCATGCCGTGACTACCAAACCCAATTTTACTCAAAACATCGGCTGACGGCGCACCTGGGGACAAGGGGTTTCGCCAAGGCCTCCCCTATGGGGTCGGCCTCGACTTCCCCCCTAGGGGTCGGCCTTAGGCCTTCCCCAAGCTTCCCACTCTCCTTGCGATGCCCATCTTCGCACGTTTTCCCCTACTCGCGCTTCGTACGCAACCTTGGAGCCTTGTTTAATGCCTTGGCGGGACTCACGGTAACACGCTCGTCGCACCATGACTACCTAACTCCTTACCGTTCATAAAAATACCAAAACACCAACCATTGGCGTGCCCGAAACCCACCAAAAAAGGTAAGTGGCCTTGGCCTCCCTTTTGAGGGATGGCCTTGGCCTTGGCCACACCCTAGGGTTGGCCTCGACCTCCCCAAGGGGTTTGGCCTTGGCCTTCTCCCAAAGTTCAGCCTTCGGCCTCCCCTTTAATGCGCACTTGTCTTCACGGGGTCTTACGTCTTTGCGATTCTCACTAATGCTCACACACTGACCTTGCGACGTCCGTCATTTGTCATCCGGGGCCCCGCACCGCCTCAACGATACCCATCTCCAAAGTCGCGCGCTACCCCCAAATGACCCTTCGCTAACGGCCTCGTACCCCCACTTCCAACTTCGTCATTTACAAAGATTGCATTCATCATTATTGTATAACATGCACGCTTGGCTCATGCCACGTCTTCGGGACACTCAACGCGCACCTGTGCGCCGTCTCCGCAACGGTCGTTGCTGCCCCCATACGCCATAATCATGTCTCGTGTTATAGGCACCACCCCCATACGCCACAATCAATGTCTCATGTCATTGGCATCGAGCCCATGCGCCACAATCATGTTACATGCCTCCGGGCACCACACTCATTCGCCACACCATGCGGCCCCCCATGGACATGGAACATGCTTCGATCCACTCTCCGGAGTGTGCAGCATTCCAAAAGGATCCGCCTGTAGTGCTCTGGCACAAGGACCCTTCGCAACGGGATAAGCACGTTACCACAAAGCTATCGCCGCCTTGGGGTGACTTACATGACACTAGGCACTGAGCTACGACCATGTCCACTCACGTTACCAGTGATCACTGGCGCCCCAGGGCGATGACCCCCGGGTCACTCTGGGACAAGAGTAGGTCTTTGGAGGGCATCGCTCCTAGTTCGCCTCGTAGTTGGTTACAGGGGGCAACCCTCACCGCTGTCAGGTTCTCTACGCGTCTCTTGATGCACCCTTGTAAGATTCAGTAAGGGTTTGGACTAGTGGTTGGGGCAACGGGCTTACTCTGATCATGCCGCCGCTATGTGGTCAGTCTTCTCAGACAGGTAGAGCGACGCTGTGTGGGGTAAGGCAGTGAGAATTTGGGAACCGACAGTCCAACGGAGCAACGGTATTTTCAGACCCCCTAATGACGTGTCACTCCTAGGGAATGACATGTGGCATTTGATGACATAGGCATACATTTGCCTATAAATAGTGGACTTTGTGATTTATTAAAGGACTTTTGCTCATTCTCTCAAAATCACTCCCTCTAGAACGCTCTAGAACTCAAGAGCTCTTGAATTCTAGAGAGAGAAACACAATTGGACATAGTATTGGACTGTAACATTGGACTCTGTCTCGGACCTCGACTTTAACTATCGACTGCCGACCTTGTTCGTCTCGGCCTTGTCTCCACAGCACTGCCACGCCTTAAGGCCTGTCTGGGAAGCCTTGCTCTCTGCCCTTACTCGACCCTCACTGTCTCTCACTTAGTATATCTGGAAGTTGACTCGGATTGCAACCTTTGTGGCACTTTCACGTAAATACGAACTCACTTTCCTTGGCATCAATATTACAACTAGTTTTACAATTCTCGCTATCGTTTTACCAAAACCACTCATTAACTTTTCATAACTGATTTTAATCGCTAAGAAGAGTGCAAGTAGATTTTTGTTACTAAAAATCCATTAACAACATTGTTCGAGACCTTTTTTATTGCTGTTTTGGTGAAATACAGAAAAACACGAACCACAAAAGAAGTTTGAAGAAGTGGAATGATCTTTTCTAAAAGGACAATGGCCGTTTATTGTGAACAGACAAGATTCTCTTGTGGGTGAGTTGCCACTTCCACGTGAAGCGAGGAGCCACCTCTGCCAAACTCATATGTAACCCGAATCTCTGGTGTTCAATGCAAGATAAAGGAAGATAAAGAGGTCTCCATGACTTTCATGTATTGTGGTGGCCTTCCGTTTCAGTTTCAATTGGTCGGAAACAATCTCAAAAGGCCAGTACTGTTGGTAAGGCGGCAAGCCGGCCTGTATGAATGACACGTGGTGACAGGTGACGTTATCTGCAATTTGGCTATATGGACATGTGCTTATTGTTCGCTTCTACAGCTGGCGACCGACACAGCAATTAAGGGCGAAAAAACAGGAATCGTTGTATCACCTTTTGGTGTGAAGATGATTCTGGGGCTGTGCAGATCCCGGCAATATCATGAAAAAGTTACTGTTTTTAAGCTGCGCTTCTCCTTGGGCTTGATATTGTAGCGGGATTACAGCTTCGGAGTTTGATGGGTGCTAGGATTGTCACTCAAGTGAAGAGCTAATGGTGCATGGTTATTATTGTCGAGCTTGGCAGTATTATTCCGTACTAATAGCCAATAAAAAAAAGAAAATGTTATATACCGTATCTCCAACGGTTTTAGAATGTTAGAACTGCTAATAGCATGCCATACAAGGTTTTCGTACCTTGAGACACTGATGGAGTATTACATCCATCAATGTGCTAGCGAGGTGGTTGAAATGCGAGAAAATTTGACTGCTACACGAGCGGAGGTTGGTTTTTATCTTTAAATTTGTGTTATACCTCATTATGCACAGAATAATGATGGTAAATACATACACAAGGGTGTGAATTTAAACGTTCTTCATGGCGGAATTTATAAGGAAATTGATCATATAACATGCATATGAGGAATGGGGGCAAGAGAGTTCCTCTTACTAGCTAAAGCCATTTTTGTAAATAATACAGTATATGCAATCATCAATATTCTAATTAGAAGGTTGGCTGGCCTACTCTGCATAACAAGGGGTGACACTAATTACTACTTTTCAGTAAAGTTTAGCAACAATAATAAATTTCATAATAATATATGCAATTCGTACTAACTTTATAATAACTTTTTTCGATGCCGTATGTTTGCACCTCTGCAATACGTCGTTTTTAAGTCCAAAATAACCACTTCTCAAAAGAAAATTAGTGTTTGTTTTGTTTAGTAGTGACAAATACCTAGTTTTAGCTACGGAACTGGTCCTCTCTCAAGCCGAGTCCTGTATATTTATGAAGTGTTTTTACACATTTAGAAAAACATTGTGATGGCATCCACTTGTTGATTGGATCGTGAGTCACAACTAGTGTGCCCAAAACAGCTATTACATGCTACCCTGTTAATGCAAATTGATAGATGCTGGCTGGATCCACTTATTAGGCCATTAAGTCACGACTCACGAACAACCTGTGATTCAGGCAAGTGCAGTCATGCTACTGCTCAGAAAGTAGGCAACTTTCCTGTTCAAAAATGTGGAGAAGTTGGGAAAGCAAGACATATTGTCCATGAGAAATGGATAGCAGAAGGTGGAAACAAACTTTAGTCTACAAACTATGCGGAAGGCCAACACTAAAAGGGTGCCCTCGCGGACCACTCTGGGCCTTTTGGAGTGATCGTCTCCGCCCGTTTGCTTAGATTTATGAGAACACCTATCTATCTATCTATTTACACTTCTGTTTGCCGCTCATTGCCGCATAACAGAAGTGTCAATGGTTAGCAGGAACTCAAAAGGAGGTTTTGAATTTGGATCCACAGAACTTCTGAACACAAAGCACCCTGATGAAGCTGAAGCCCTTGCAGCCCTCCTAGCCATTCGCACGGCACACCTTGAGAGAAGAAATTACATCATCCTGGAAGGTGACGCAAAAGAAGTGATAAACTTAATCTTGAAACCAACGCTAGAACAACATTGGAGGATTAAAACAACCATTGAGCAAGCCAGGAACTGGTTAAAGAACTTCACTTGCTGGGATGCTGCGCACTCTCCTAGAGCGTCAAACTGTGCAGCACATAATTTGGCGGCAAATGCTTTCTTTTGTAAAGTTTTTGACTTTGTTCCCTCTTCATCCAATCTTTTGTTAAATTTGGAAGAAGATCGGAACATTGAAGTGTAATTTTTGCTTCATTTTAATACTACGGTCCTCTAATTACCAAAAAAAATATATTTACACTTCTGTTTATTTACTTATACTTTATACCTTGTTTCTTAGCTAAAAGATAACTAAAATTATGCTATACTTTTTTCATGTAAAAGTACGGTGTATAAGAAAAAAAAATTTAGATTTATTTTGAAACGTTAGAAGGTTTTAATATTACATGCTATTTTTAAAAATAATTAATAATTTCTTCTTCTATATGAATCTCAGAGATGTGGTTCTTTTTTATCTTTTTAAATATGCTTTTTCTGTTTTCATGTTATCTAGGTTATTATATTAGATTGACTTGTGTTGAAATGTTAACGAATGATAAAATCAAAGATCTTGTAAAAGAATAATTTGTCTATAGCCCATATACCATAATGTTATAAAACTTTAATATGAATTTAAAATAGTACCTAATTTTTCTTATTAAATTTCTTAAGTAATTTTTGTTTTACAGTTGATTATTTTATATTAGAGAGATTTTCTATATGTAATATTAACTATAATGAGTTATTTCAGGTTATTTTTGTTGACTACAATGAACCAGTAAATTTTAACAAATATCCTTATGTTAGGCTAACAATTATAGGGTAGAGATTAGTTCATATGTTGTTGAAAGCACAATCATGGTTATAATCAACTCTATTATAGTCAAAATTATGTTTCAAAAGCTTATAGTTATTCTAATATCTACTAATTGGTCTTGATGTTCATATAAACTTAATCAACTACAAAAAATAGTAAACTTTTATTGGTTCTTACGGTCCTATGAAAAATTAATTGTTAGTCTGTAGTCGATTACAATAAGCTTTGTAAAGTTACTTAAAATAAATTAAGTTTAAGGGATATATTTTCTTAGATATACTAAGAGTACATAAATCTTTTATCAAATTTTTTTTCAAATATCATATTTTATTTGTTTTCCAAATCCTTATATATATGAGATATAACCAGTTTGGTGGTCCTAGGGTTTTATTTTAAATTGCCGATTTATAATTTGTTTATTAAATCTATATATCACATTATTAATTTTTTACGATGACTATCTTATGTACATTACACACACACACACACACATATATAAATATATATATATGAATAATGATAGTACAATCAACTCAATTAAAATGTCATTTTTTCCTTCTAAATTTAATATGTTATTTTCGTTTTTCGATATATAAATTTTATATTCATATTAAAGAATAATTTTAATAATACAATAGTCAAAATACTTCATTTTAAAAGAATGTCCAGGAATCAAGTTGAGATCCTCATCCTTATCCATGGATCTTTAGTGTTTTGTTTTCCTTTTAAAAACCCCAGATCACCATTCAGAAATGAATCCAAACATCAGAGGTCTCCTATAATGACTAACGAAAGTCATGGCCAGGTTGTGGTGGTAATGGTGCCCCTGCCAGCACAAGGCCATCTCAACCAACTTCTCCACCTCTCCCGCCTAGTCTCCTCCTTCAACATACCCGTCCACTTCATCGGAACCGCCACCCACAACCGCCAAGCGAAGCTTCGAATCCACGGTTGGAACCCTCTCTCCGTCATCAACATCTATTTCCATGAATTCCCTACTCCTCCTTTTATCTCTCCTCCTCCAAACCCCAATTCCTCCATGAAGTTCCCTTCCCACCTTCAACCTTCATTCGAAGCATCATCATCTCACCTCCGTGACCCCGTGGCCGCACTTTTACGATCCCTCTCAACCACCTCTCGCAGACTAATCGTCATTCACGACTCCCTGATGGGCTCAGTCGTTCAAGACTTTGTTTCAATACCAAACGCTGAGGCATACACTTTTCATAGTATCTCAGCTTTCGCAATTTTCCTTTACTTGTGGGAAAACATGGGGAGACCTTTCACTATTCCAGCCAAAATAGTTAATGACCTTCCTTCTCTTGAAGGGTGCTTCACGTCGGAGTTCATCAAGTTTGTCAAGTCCCAACATGGTTACATGAAGTTCAACTCGGGTAGGCTTTATAACACGTCTAAAGTAATAGAAGGTCCATTTCTTGACTTACTTGCGAAAGAGGAGATTAGTAAGAACAAAAAACAATGGGCTATTGGACCATTCAACCCAGTTGGGATCCGCCCTAAGAAGAATCTGAATGATAGGCACAGATGTTTAGAGTGGCTTGACAAACAAGGAATTAGTTCTGTACTATATGTTTCGTTTGGAACGACAACTTCACTGACGGATGAACAAATCAATGAGCTTGCGATCGGGTTAGAACAAAGCGGGCAAAAGTTCATTTGGGTGCTGAGGGATGCAGATAAAGGAGACGTGTTCGAAGGAGAAGAAAGAAAAACCGAACTGCCAAGAGGGTATGAGGAGAGAATAGAAGGAAAGGGGATGGTGGTGACAGACTGGGCTCCCCAATTGGAAATTTTGGGGCACCCGTCGACGGGTGGATTCATGAGTCATTGCGGATGGAATTCATGCATGGAGAGTATCACATTGGGAGTGCCCATAGCAGCATGGCCTATGCACTCAGACCAACCGAGGAACGCGGTTCTTGTAACGAGGGTGCTTAAAATTGGCATTGCTGTGAAGGATTGGACGCGTCGAGATGACTTGGTGACGTCTTTTACCATCGAAAAGGCGGTTAGAAGGTTGATGGCATCGCAAGAAGGAGCTAACATTAAGAAGAGCGCGGAGAAAATATGCGGGGCGATCAAGATGGCGGTGGATGAAGGCGGTGTTACTCGCATGGAGTTGGAATCTTTTATTGCTCACATCACTAGATAGATTTGCCGAGAACCCGAAATATTGAATTTGTCTGGTACAGATGAAAGTATTCATTGATCCCTTGTAAGATAACCCGTTTCTTCATTCTCTGAAAGGACAACAGCCACATATATATATATATATATATATATATATATATATATATATATATAGGAGCTGATCCGTTGATAGCGCTAGCAAACTGAGTTAAGTTGCTAGCGCGATCTGGCCGTCCACGCGTGATCTGTGGACGGTCCAGATCTTTTTTTACGTTTTTTTAAGTCCGTCCGCTACATTATGTAGCGGACGATTTTTGGACAAAAATACCCCTCACAGTATTCATCCGCTACATAATGTAGCGGACGTTATTTCAGTAAACCCACACTCTGCTCCAAAAATCAGTGTTCTCTTTGTTATGTGTTTGGTCTGTTACATGTTCTTCCAGAAGTATCAATAGAGTTCCACAAACCAAAACGCATCGATCTGTTGTTTCTGAGCCAACAAAGAACGTGTTATTGGGAGAAAATCAAACCAAGCTCAAATTCATTTGAGATCAAACCAAGCTCAAATAAAAACCCAAATTGGTGACGGCGTGAAACGAAAGAATAATGGGTATGGCAGAACCACGCGTTCCACCATAAGCAAGAAACCACAATCGCTCAGCCCAGGCAGCACCACCATTTTGTCACCATTGCTGAACCCATCGCCACCACCATCTGAACTTTGCCTCCCCGAATCACCACCACTTGAACCTTCGCTACCCCAAACCTAACCCAATTCTAATGGGTATGGCAGAACCACCATGCCTTCCACCATAAGCAATAAACCACAACCGCTCAGCCTAGGCAGCACCACCATTTTGTCACCACTGCTGAACCCATCGCCACCACCATCTGAACTCTGCCTCCCCGAATCACCACCACTCGAACCTTCGCTACCCCAAACCTAACCCAATTCTACTGGGTATGGCAGAACCACCGCGCCTTCCACCATAAGCAAGAAACCACAACCGCTCAGCCCAGGCAGCACCACCATTTTGTCACCATTGCTGAACCCATCGCCACCACCATCTGAACTTTGCCTCCCCGAATCACCACCACTTGAACCTTCGCTACCCCAAACCTAACCCAATTCTAATGGAATGGCAAAACCACCACGCCTTCCACCATAAGCAAGAAACCACAACCGCTCAGCCTAGGCAGCACCACCATTTTGTCACCACTGTTGAACCCATCGCTACCACCATCTGAACTCTGCCTCCCCAAATCACCACCACTCGAACCTTCACTACCCCAAACCTAACCCAATTCTAAAGCTAATCTTGAGCCCAAACCAAACCCAAACCCAAATCTGTGATCTTGCCGTCGAAACAAACCCAAATCTGTGATCATGCCACCGAAACCAAACTCAAATATGTGATCAAACCAAATCTGACCCAAATCTGTGATCAAATCAAATTAGTGATTTTGCCTTATGCGGGCCGACGAGAGAGAGAGAGATGAGATGAGGAAGAGAGAGATAAAGAGGGGCCGGCGCTAATGGTATTCCAGATCACATTCTGCCATTCTCTCTGACATACATATATATATGACATAATACAGAATAAAGACTGCGAAGACATCTTGTCCGCTACATTATGTAGCGGACGAGTACAGAATAAAGACATCTTGTCCGCTACATTATGTAGCGGACGAGTACAGAATAAAGACATCTTGTCCGCTACATTATGTAGCGGATGAATACTGTGAGGGGTATTTTTGTCCAAAAATCGTCCGCTACATAATGTAGCGGACAGACTTAAAAAAACGTAAAAAAAAAAGATCTGGACCATCCACAGATCACGCGTGGACGGCCAGATCGCGCTAGCAACTTAACTCAGTTTGCTAGCGCTATCAATGGATCACGGCCATATATATATATATATATATATATAGGTGAACAGACTAGTATCTCTTGTGGGTGAGTTGCCACTTGTCACGTGAAGTGAGGAGCCACCTTTGCCAAACCATTATGGAATCCGAACTTCGAGTGTTCAATGCATAAAAAAAGGAAAGCTGAAGAGGAGAAAATATTTAGTGGTTGTCTAACACCACGTCATCGGTCTATGTGGTGTTAGACTACCACTAATATCACGCCAACTAAGCGAGGGTGGCAAGTTGTGGGCCGAATGTCCAGTTGGATCTAAATTGTTAACCATGGTTTATAAAGTTAAAATTGAAATTTTTGAAAAAATTAGAATTTCCCGCCCACCTTTTTTCATCTTTCAGGTTAAAATATTTGAATTCATTTCCAGTTCTTTCTCCTCTCTTTCGTCTCCATTTCATTTCTTTCTTGTCTCTCTTTCATCAGCGGTTCAACTGGCAATAAACCGGTTTGGAGAAGGTGAGACGATGAAGGTTTCGAATTCCCGAGGGGACTTAGGAGATCTGATGTTTAGATCTTCTGGAACATGTTTGAATTTAGGGTTTCCACCGTCCATGGTAAGTACCACTTCGTTTGTGTTACCCTTTTGGTTGTTTAGGTCCTGCATCTGAGATCGGATCACCGATGTTTCATGCAAATATGTCTTTTGCAGATTGGGTTGCGCATTTGTTGATCTTCTTCAGCGGGACCATGGCCAGATTCATCGAAATGTGGACGCCAACCCATGTTCCCTGAATAATATGGTGGTACAGGGTGCATACCAGGAAAAGGGAAACCTTGATATTGAGGAATTTGTTGCACAGACCTCTGAAAATTCGTCAGTTTGCTTAACTCTTGCCATGTTAACCCACATGTATACTTTGTCCTTACTAATAACTTCTTGTCAAAAAAAAAAAGACTAATTTTTTCCCCCTTATAGGATTTTTTTACCAGTGGAGGAACATCACGTGAAGGAATGTCACGCAAGCATTGAAGCTCCAAGTTTATCATAGTTGAAAACTTCTAAATGAAGATTAGTTATTTAGTCATTCTGTTTTTGGCATTTTACTTTTGGTTATTAGGATTCCCTTTTCATTTGTGAACAAGATAAATTATTGAACGTGTTGATAATTTTGCTAGTCAATATTTGCTCCTTGCGATGAACGTGCTGATATTTTTGCTAGTGACTTTCATATTCAAGAGTATTAGTAGTCAAGTTTGCAGTAATTGGTGGGGGAAATGTAAGAAGAATAATTACTTAGGATGGTCCCTTCCATCTTCTTCTCTTTTCCTCCTACTAAAACAGGACAAAAAAATAGGGCATATGTAAAGGCACTTTACCAAAGCTTGCCTTGTGGCTCTCACAGTTTTACAATTGCTAGTCAATATTTGCTCCTTGCGATGAACGTGTTGATATTTTTGCTAGTGACTTTTGTATTCAAGAGTATTAGTAGTCAAGTTTGCAGCAATTGGTGGGGGAAATGTAAGAAGAATAATTACTTAGAATGGTCCCTTCCATCTTCTTCTCTTTTCCTCCTACTAAAACAGGACAAAAAAATAGGGCATATGTAAAGGCACTTTACCAAAGCTTGCCTTGTGGCTCTCACAATTTTACAATAAAGTTTTAGTAGTCATTCCACTAAAAGTAAACGAAACCCTTAGCAACCCAAACATAAAAGCACAATAAATTTTTACAATAAAGTTTCCCATCATCATTCCACTCAACCTTCTTGTCAACGAAACCCTTGGCAACCCAAACATAAAAGCACAAACTCAGACAACTCAACCCCCCAGTACCCAGTAAAAGTAATCGAGATGTGCCCTATTCAAATTCTCACCACCGAGCCATTCATGTCCACCCCGTCTCAAACTAATCACTTGTACTTGTACAAGAGAAATAACGCCACTGCTAAAGAAGCTTCCCACTCCCCAAGAAGCTTCCCACTCCCACAATGCTGAGGTACACCACGGCCCCAAGGCTTCTCATGCTCTCCTGCATTTGGTCATAAAACAGCTCCTACATCCCCACAATTGTAAAGACATCACTGAGCCCACAAAGCATGTATTGAGGTAGCAACCACCAGCCTTCATTGGGACTGTTGATTTTGGCCTGTCCAATACGCCGTAAATTTTAGCAAAGCTGAGCCTTTTGCGCTCTTCTAGGGCGGCCATAACCATGGTCAGTATGGAGTAAAGAATCCCTACTCCCATTTTTGAAGTGTTGTTATGCCCGACCGGTGACCCGAGTGTTTCCTTGCTATTGGGACTAATACTTGATCATATATTGGAACCGCGATGAGAATTGTGTGGCCAGTTGTGACTTGAAGAGAATTGTGGCTGGAACCAGATTCCCCAGTACATGTACAATTTTCAGAGCCCTGTGCAACAAATTCCTCAATATCAAGGTTTCCCTTTTCCTGGTATGCACCCCGTACCACCATATTATTCAGGGAACATGGGTTGGCGTCCACATTTCGATGAATCTGGCCATGGTCCCGCTGAAGAAGATCAACAAATGCGCAACCCAATCTGCAAAAGACATATTTGCATGAAACATCGGTGATCCGATCTCAGATGCAGGACCTAAACAACCAAAAGGGTAACACAAACGAAGTGGTACTTACCATGGACGGTGGAAACCCTAAATTCAAACATGTTCCAGAAGATCTAAACATTAGATCTCCCAAGTCCCCTGGGGAATTCGAAACCTTCATCGTCTCACCTTCTCCAAACCGGTTTATTGCCAGTTGAACCGCTGATGAAAGAGAGACAAGAAAGAAATGAAATGGAGACGAAAGAGAGGAGAAAGAACTGGAAATGAATTCAAATATTTTAACCTGAAAGATGAAAAAAGGTGGGCGGGAAATTCTAATTTTTTCAAAAATTTCAATTTTAACTTTATAAACCATGATTAACAATTTAGATACAGCTGGACATTCGGCCCACAACTTGTCACCCTCGCTTAGTTAGCGTGATATTAGTGATAGTCTAACACCACGTAGACTGATGACGTGGTGTTAGACAACCACTAAATATTTTCTCGTCCATCACAAAAGGCAAGATATGCCGTAAACATTCGTGTTATTGTGGTGGCCCCCCATTTCTGTTTTCATTATCTATATATACATGTCCATAACGTAGGAAACAACCTCAAACCAACCCGGCCTGTAGGTCAGGCGGCAAGCCTGCACCAATGCCAGATGGTGACTGGGTGACGTTATCTGCAATTTGGCCACATACACACGTGCTTATTGCTTGCTTCTACAGCTGGCGACCGACATAGCAACCGGGGGTGGGGACCAGAAATCGTTGTATCACCTCTTGGTTTGAAGATGACTCTCGTGCTTCACGTCGGAGTTCACCAGGTTACCGTTTTTAAGCTGCGCTTCCCATTGGGCTTGGTATTGTGGCGGCATTGCAGCCTGGGAGTTTGATGGGTCCTTGGATTTTCATTGAAGTGAAGAGTTAGTGGTTGCATGGTCATTATTGAGTTGATGATAAGAAAATGAGAGAATAAGGGTAACAAAAAGTTAGTTTATTATATATTTGACGGTCTTAGATGGTTAAATTATCGATAGACAATACAATATTTCTACTCTTTGAGAAAAGTCAGAAAGATGGAGTATCACATCCATCCATGTGCAAGCGAGTTGATTGAAAAGTCACAATTTGGTAACTACTATGAGCAGATGTTCGTTTTTATTTTTAAAAATGTGTTACTTCTTGTTATGCACGATGATGGTAAATGCATATACGAGGGAGTGAATTTAGACGTTCTTTACGGCAAAAAATTTACGATGATATTGATCATATAAACAGGCATATGAGAAATGGGGTTAACAGAGTTCCTCTTACTTCATGCAAAAGCTATAGCCATCTTTGTAAATTATTTGAATCTAAATAACGTTTGCAATCGTTCTTCTAATTGAAGTTTGGCTGGCCTAGTCTGCACAACAAGGGGTGATCTAATTTAATCACTACTTTCCAATAAAGTTTAACAACAATAATATAAAATATTACGTACTAGTTTACTAATAAGAAGCCTCTACAGTACTGCATATGTTAGCACATTCACAATACGTCATCTTGAATCCAAAATCACAACTTAAAAAGAAAAAAGAAAAAAAAAGGTGCTTGTTTTGTTTAATAGTGACAAATACCAAGTTTTAGCTAGCTACGGATCCAAAACTTTTACTAGAACGGTATGATGGCGTCCACTTGTTGATTGGATCGTGTGTCACAACTAGCGTGCCCAAAACAGCTATTACTTGCTAACCCTGATAATGCAAATTGATTGATGCTGGCTGGATCCACTTATTATTAGGCCATTAAGTCACGACTCACGAACAACTCGTGATTCAGGTGAGTGCAGTCATTCTACTGCTCAGAAAGTAGGCAACTTTCCAGTTCAAAAATGTGGAAAAGTTGGGAAAGCAAGACATATTGTCCATAAAAAATGGATAGCAGAAGGTGGAAACAAACGTGCAGTCTTCAAACCATGCGAAAGCCCAACACAAAAGTGTGCCATTGTGTAGCACTCTTGGCCTTTTGGAGTGATTGTCTCCGCACTCCATTGCCCGACACAGATTCTCTTGAATCTTCTTATCTTTGGAGCTAAAAGCTGCCAATTTGTATTAAAGTTCTCATATAGGGAATATCTTTCTTGCGAGTTTCATTATGCACGATGCAAACAATAAAGGTATCATTGGTGTTTTCTCGTCTTCCTTTTCATACGCGTATTATTTCAATTATATGTAGTAGATATAAGGCGATACATTGTTACGATGCTAAAAAAACTCAAAATTATATTACTTATTTGATCGGCATCCCAAACAAACATACACGTCAGATATTTAAGTTTGGATATCATATTGTGATTTATTCTTATCTAACTTAGAGATAGATGTATAAACATATAGCAGTAAACTTTTTGGCCGAATGAGAAATGTAAAGCAGAACAAGACACTACAAGAAAAGATGGCTTTAGCGACGGATTTTAAGTGACGGAAGGCTTTCCGTCTCTAAAACAGCTTTCATCGACGACTTTTGTAGTCGGTAAAAATCCGTCGTTAAAAACGTTTACTGATGGAATGTTCCGTCTGTAAAAGAATTTGCCAACGGACTTTTACCGACGGACTTTTAATGACGGACATAACCGTCACTAAATATTTTAGAGAATTTTATAATTTTTAATGATTTTTAGAAAAACATTTAAGCGACGGAATGAATAATGCCGTCACTAAAAATACCGTCGGTGAAAATGGACTTTTATCGACAGACTTTTACCGACGACATCGTTCCATCGCTAAAAGTCCGCCTTAAATCACAGATCTATTTTCTTCTCTCTCTCTCTCTCTCTCTCTCTCTCTCTCTCTCTCTATCTCTCACCCACCGGCGTTCTCACTCCGGCGACCCCCTCTACGACAACCCACCTCCGGTGACACCCCCGTCTTCCCCCCAACGCCGCGCCACCTCCAGCGGCCGTCACAGCCAGTCTTCAACTCCGACCAGATCAATCTAGCGTAGTCTACCTAGATTTTTTAGCTCCGGCCAACTCCGGTAAGTCTCGAACTGGTTTCTGATCTCATTTTTTGCCAACAGTATGTTCTTTGAGCCTGAATATAGTACTTGTTAATTAGTTGCGCATCAATTAGGTCTTGTGTGCATCTATCTGTAATTGTAATCTGAGTTGATTTCAATAGCTAGAAGTTCAAATTACATCCTCGCGTTAGTGTGCAGAAATGGTTGCAATAATGATGTATACTCTTGTAACACTGAACGGCACTATTTCAGTTATCATAAGTTTAACTACAAAAATTAACTCAAAAGATTGACAACATCAAAGATGCACCCCTCTAGTAACATGTCCATGAATGCTTGAAACCATTAAAAGGCTTGTGACCTTAAAAGAAAGAGTTTCATGCCATACCTAGCAAGGGACGAGTATAATCGGTTGGCGAAAAATGAGAGTGCAGAGTACTTGACGATTGGAGAGACTTCAAGTTGCTATTTCGATCAGAAATCTCACATATAAAAGTCATATTAAAGGCGCACAGCTCTGTGTGTGTGTGTGTGTGTGTGTGTGAGAGAGAGAGAGAGAGAGAGAGAGAGAGAGAGATAGAGTATGTTAGAATTTTAAGAGTATTACATGAGCGGAGTGTAATTTGTCATTTTTTACTTTTTGGGAGTCTGCCAGGTGTCCTCGAAAAAAGTAGTTTTTGTTGTGGAGTTACCCTAGCAATCACAGAGGGTGTATTTTGTCATCATAAAAAGGAGAAAGATCTAACGCACATGGGGAGGTCAGTGGCACACGACGTCATCCGACACAAGAATGCAGTTGAGCACCGGGACCTGGAGGAGGATGAGGTCATAGCTCTGACGTATAATCAGAAGCACATAAGGAAGAAGGACAAGGACGAGGCGCACCGAGCGGAGGACTATGTTTCAGATATTGCCCGGCGGATTGATGTATTTTCGAGTCAATTTGTTAAATTTTTGTCTTTGTATTCATTGTTTGTTGCACTAATGACCTAACATATCTTTAAATCACTATTTTTGCAAGCCTCGTATGAACAGCTTAGGGGGTCCCAACAGCAGTCCGGACAGTCATCAATGTCCACAAGTATAGGTACGAGTAATGGGATGTTGAAGCAATGGTTGGATACACCAGAGGTCGTCAATCGGCCGAAAGGCCGAATGCGTGGCCAGCCTAGCACAACTGCACGTGTCATGATAGGAACATCCTTACCCCCCGATGCCCCTCCACAGACATAGGCACCGGCTGTGCAGTGTCCATTGGACGCGGACGAGATCCGCCGCATTGCTACGGATCAGCAGGGCACTGTTGCTGGACATGTCGAGCCAGCTCCGGATCAGCAGGATCCAGATCCGGGACTTGGCAAATCCCTGATGAGCCCCCTCTCGTGCCGAGCACATCTTGTACTCCCCTCCCAGCTTGTACTCCCCTCCCCTCCCCTACCCTAATCTATTGTAGTCGGTTCTCGTTCCCTCCTAAACTATATGTACATTTTATTTTTATTATAGTAACATTTTTTAAAGTTATTTTAGTTGTTTTGTGTTTGTTTTAGGATTAAATAATTGCTGATGGATCAGCAATTATTTAACCCTAATGTGCATTTGGGGAATTATGCATTGTTGTTGAGAGCTTGAATTTGATTACATGTTTGGGCATTAAAAAAATTAAAAAAAAATTGACTAATAAATCCGTCGCTAAAACGTATCCCTAAAGCAACTTTTTTAGCGATGGACTTTTTGTCAGTAAAAAATGAGCCTTTCCGTCGCTAAAAAATTTAATCCGTCGCTAAATATATAACAAATAAATTATTTTTAAAAAGAAAATAAATTAAAATACGGAAAATAAATTTTAGCGACGGGAATTCCGTCGCTAATGTATAAAATAATCCGTCGCTGAAAGTCCAATATTAGGAGACGGATTTTTGGAATTCCGTTCCAAAACTTTTAGTGACGGGCTGTCCGTCACTCAAAGCTTTTAGCGACAGATGCTATGCTTTTAACGACGGATTGTCCTATCCCTAAAAGTCTTATTTCTTGTAGTGAAAGGCAAGCTTCAATTTTGTGAATAAGGGTGGTGCGTAGTAATTAAGATAAGTAAGGCTGTAAAACAATTCAAGCTACTTAAACTCTACTCGCGTTCACTCGTCTAGAATCTTTTTCAAAATCGGTACGTAAAATAAAATAATCAAATTTGAATGCAGATGAAAGCTCGTTAACTTATTGAGCTCCACTCGTATCAGCAAAGGTAAGAAACTTTCAAGAAAATAAATGAGTGAATAGGGAGTGTAAGTGTATGCATACTGGCTGGGGGAAAAAATTGTGCGTAGAAAGATGAAGAAAAGAATAAGACAAACTGGGAACTGGATATGTGCAGTTCGGAGGTACACTGTGCTTGCACAAAATATACCACCGATTCGCATTAGGTTTGGCATAAGCATTGGATAGCACACATTGATTGTTAGCATTTGAAATTTTATAATATGGTACCTCAGGCTATATTTTAACTTCTAGCAAATTTTTGTAATTTTCTAAAATTTTATGTATTTTTAAGATTTTCTGTAAGTTCAGATTCGTAAAATTAGTTTGGAGCCTTTAAACCTCGTGATAAATTTTGAAAAAATTACAGTAAAGTCTTTATGGTATATATATATATATATATATATATATATATATATATATATATGTGTGTGTGTGTGTGTGTGTGTGTGTGTGTGTGTGTGTGTGTGTAATATCCCAAACTTCGGGAGCTGTTTAAAATAATCATTCGTGACCCGAAAAATAAACGGGCGCTAATTTTGAGCAATACTCGAGTATTAGAAGCTTGTGCAAGCTTAAAAGAATTTTGGGGAAAAAATATAATTTTTGAAATTTTGGGGGTATTTTTGTAATTTTGGAAAGTTGAGGGGCAATTTTACAAATTTTGAAAGCATGTCCTAGGTGTCAATTGGTGGAGAAGACCTCCTTAATTAGAGCCACATCTTGCAATTTCGTTGATGACTCATGAAATTGGGTTATAAAATGATAGCTTAGAGAATTAAACAAAAGAAAGCAAAAGGAAAAAGAAAAAGGGAAACCTTTCCCTTTCGGGAAAGAAGAAGAACAAATAGAGAAGGAAGAAACAGGGAGCTCGCGGCAGGCAAAAATCAAAGAGGAAGAGGGGTGATTGAAGAACTTCGTAGGGTAATTACCGTACCCTATTTAGTTTATGTGATTTAGTATGTGTTGTGTGGGATCAGTGTGTGCGTGTGTGAATTACTGTGATGTGTCTGCATGTGCACAGCCATGAACGTGGCTGTTCAGCATGTATATGCAAGTGTATATGTTTAGGTATAGGGTAGAGTGTGTGGGTGTGATGTGTTAATTAGGTTAGAATGAATTTCCGAGCGGTTTAGGGTGTGAGTTTGTGGGTTTCAGAGTGTGTGGGTGAGACTGTGTGTGTTGTGTACGTATATATGTGTATTTCGAATAAGGTGGATGGGATGATTATGTGTTTAATTGTGTTAGGATGTGTTTTTAGATGGAATTAATCCTATCTAGGTGTTTTCTAGTGTGTGAATAATAAATTGATGGGTGTTTGTGTGAGTTTGGAAGGACTGGGTGCGTGAGTTGGGTGTGAAGAATGGATCATGGCAGCTTTTTAGCGCTCGGTCCAGACACCGGTTTGGAATTTTCGGACGAAATTTTTTTAAAATAATTTTTAGTCCAGAAATGACATTAGGATACTTAAAATAGCGTCTTAAGGTATTTTAGGATTTTTCTGGTGCCGAAAATCCTAAGGGCATTTTGATAATTTACCACCCCGAAAGGGGTATTTTAGTAATTTTACCTATGAAGGGTATTTTTGAGTAAATTTACATACGGTAAGGATATCTTAGTGATGTTACATACGAAAAGGTCATTTTGACGATTTAAGTGTAACGAGGGGGTATTTTGGTAATTTATCACCCCGGAGGGGTATTTTGGTAATTTGACCTAAAAATGTATTTTTGGATAAATTTGCATATGGTAAGGTTTTTGTAGTGATTTTACTCATGAGATGACCGTTTCGGTGATTTAAGTCTAATAGGGGTATTTTGGTAATTTTCACCCCAGGGGCGTTTTGGAAATTTTACTTACTCAGTGAGGAGGGTTTATTTTGGGAGTATGTGTGAGTTCGTATTAAGTTATAATCTTGTTCTGTAGGCTGTATTCTAATAATTTGATTATTCTGTTTAGATTAATGCTAAAGACTTCCGGTTAGGATAATTTAGCTGCGGATCCAGGTTAGGAATTTTATCTGAACCTTGTGTAAGGACTTCCATCCGAACCCTTATTTTGATAACTCATACTTGTAAGTACTCTTTTGAATTACTGATGACTAATGTCAAACTCTGAAGTATGCATTAATATTAGCATGTTCTTGTCCAGAAAATCCTAATATTGAACCTGGATTGATTATTTGGAAATCTTGTGATGCTCGCCTGTTATTGTGTGCTGAGCAGATTTGACAATTGTTTGTATCCGTTCTTCCGGATTGTTGTGCTTAAAACTCGATAATTATTCGTAATCATTTTTGTTGTTTATCTGTGATTTTTCTTCTGAAAGTTCTGATTTCTTCTGAAAATTCTGAATGCTGACTTATGTCAGTATGATTATTGTTATTGGAATCCGAATTGATTTCGATGATTGAGCTTATGTTAAAGCTCACTGATATTGTTAATTTTTCTCTGTTGACCTGGGTTTCTGTTCTGTGGGAGGGCGTAATAAGGCTGGTCTGAATCCTGCAGGAAAAGCAGGCTAGTACCCAAGTGGACTAGTATTTCAGTACATCATGCATGTGTACATTCTGTTAGCGTGCCGGAATGGCATTGCAATCGCCCAGGATCAACATTGATTTTTGATTTTATTTGTTCTGTATATTGACGTGACTGCTACAGTAATGACTGGAAAAGTATTCTCTGAAATAATTTGTGCTTGGGTTAAAATCCCTTGAAAAATTTAGGGTATTTTGAAAAGAGCTGTCTCAGATGATCTGTGTGCGTTTAAAATATCTCGAGAAAACCCTGTTGTATCTTGAAGATGATCTTTTATTAATCGTTCTGGAACCCATCATGGTATTATTGTCTATTTTGGTATCTATTTCTGTGAATTTCGATCAGGTTGAGAATCATTAAGTTTTTTACCGTTTGAAGTATTCTGGAAATCTTTGTCCGTTGGATTCTTGGAATCATTTTGTAATCCTATTGGTAGTCCTTGTACGACCTTACTGAGCTCTCAAAAGCTCACTCTTCGTTTGATTCCCTTCTGCAGGTGACGATAAGTTGTAACAGATTCGGGAATGGGTTAGAGTCTGTGTGAGCTTCCGGTGGGTCGGTACCGTTACCTTGGTTTATAAGGACTCGAGTTTGTAAAGAATCTAGGTTTTAATAGTTTAAGTTTAAGCAGTTTTGTAAGTTTGTATTTGACAAATCTGAGTTGATACTGAATTAGATGATTTGGAATATGTGTTAGTGAACAGATCTGACAGGTGTGATGTGATCCGGTAGGTTAACGACCGGGGAGTTCAGGGTGGCGGAGCTCCGGATTTATGGGGGCGTTACAATATAAGTCCCAGTTTAAGTTTCTAGAGTTGATTCAGTATCATTACCGTATTGCATTGGATGACAAACTAAATAATTTAAAAATAATTTTAACACCTTTCAAATTCTGATTTAAATTTCTACAATTTTTAAAGCTATTACAATAATTATGGGACTTTATTGTCAGCTAAAAACAATTATGGCTATTTATTGCATTTAAAGAAATTATTTTTAATTCAAAAATACTTTTAAAAAATAAGAAAATTTTTATTTTATATGCTGTTTTAAGCCATCAAAGTGTTTAATGAGAATTAATATCAATCTTGAGTTATTGTTGAGCCTCGAAGAGTGTGTCGAATTTCCAGTTAAGTTGGCCGTGTGTTGAACCCGATTTGGGTTCGTCATTCTGGGATTAGAAGTGAGCATTATTTTGTGTAATTGCTATTAGGTTTATAGTGTAATAGTGTAGATTGTTTTCTAATACATAAATTGCCAATTTAAGTTATTTCAAGGATTGTTGATCGAGGTTGATTAGTTTCGCGTAGCTTAGATTGAGGTAAGGGATTCTGTCCGAAATCTCATTTCATTAGATTGAAATCGTATATCTTAATCTGAGTTGTTATCAAATTTCATTGAACTCAAGTATTTTTTGATATTGTCATAACAATGTTTTAAAATGCCCATGAAACCCTAACTTGAACCTTAAAGCTATCGTTTGGAATTCTTTATTTATTTTCATATGTTTCATTAATTCGATCGTCGTGAAACGTTTTGAATTATGTTTATTTCTTTTGAATATTGACACGAGTTAGTAAATCTAGGAAGTTATAAGGATGATGTGTATTGTTGGCGTTGTAAGGATGGTCTATTGGTTTGGGTTGAACTAGTACTTAAATGAACTAATTAGTGTACATATACATATGTAAAGCGAATCTGAGTACTGACAGGGTAGTTTTGTTATAGTGTACTAGTCATGTTCAATGTTACATGTTTCCGTCATTTATTGTATCTGAAATGTTTTGAAATGTTTATTAACTTTGAGGTATAGAGTTGATACTATTCCCTATGTCTATATCAAAATGCTGTGATTTTATTTAAAAAAATTCCTTTTAAAATTATCATTTGATTATATATAGAAAATCGGTCGAATCGCTCAGTTGTTTTCTTTTTAAATCCTTAATCGACCTTACTGGGTTATCAAAAGCCTACTCTCGTTTGACGTTTTAGTATTACTTATTAGAACCCCTGCATGAGTGAATATTATTATTTGAAAATTTTCAGACTTAGATTTGTGTTCCTTCGATGACAGTCTACTAAGAGAATGATCATTGGTCTACTGAGTGACAAACGTTCCGAATTTTTGGGATGTTACATTAGATATATAAATTTATTATATCCATATTAAAGAGTAATTTTAAGAATACATGCAATTGTTAAAATTAAGTCCTAATAAAATGATTAGAATTAATTTTTAAATTATACCAGGAGTATGAATATAACCTTCAGTATTCTTGCAAAATTAATCAAACTTAAAAGTAAGAACCCCGTCAAAATTTAAATAAATTGTTAGATCAATTTTTCGTTCTAAGTCCCATAAGGTGTACTTAACCTCATTTGTAACATTATTTTTTTCTTTTACATTAAAAATATTACTTTCATTTTTTATATATGAGTTCTTATACTCATACTAGAAAGCGGCTTTAAAGATACAATAGTCAATATTAAACCCTAAGAAGTTAGTATATTGATTACGTTGAGTTTTGAACAACTACAATTAGTTTTTAAATTATATAGGGGTTACAGAAAACCATCGTTACTCTTCTAAAATTAATTAATTTAAAAATAAGGATCTTATTAAAATTTAAATCAATTATTAGATCACATTGTTGTTCTAAATTTCATAAGTTATTTATTTTTGGGTCTAAGGATCTTAATTTTCATATTAGATAACACTATTTAAGATATATATATATATATATGTGTGTGTGTGTGTGTGTGTGTCGAATACAAAAGTTCCGCTTAAGGTCAATATTATCTGGGATGAGTTCTTTATCTTTAGATTAATTAATTTCTATATTAGTAAGCTTACACACACACACACACATTCAATTTAAAAAATATATTTAAGTAAGCTAAAACGCTTCCTGATAGATATGCTAATATATCAAACTAAATTTTGACAATTATATCTCTAAAAAACTTACTATAATATGAGAATAAGTATCCATATATCCAAAATATATAGATAAATTTTGATATTATAAAACAAAATAATGATCTAACATTTAATTTTAATTTGATAAGGTCCTTATTGTTAAATTTAATTATTTTCGCGGGAATAATATTAAGATCTAATATGACTATTGAGTCTTAATAGATTTGTGTGTGTGTGTGTGTATGGAAAGCGAATATAAGGCTAGCCTCAAGCAATGATCAAAACTACGTAGTTTTGTTAAATTTCCTTAAACTTTCTTCTTTTTTCTCTCTCTTCTCCCTAACTCTTTCTTTCACTTTCCCCCGCTAACCAGCCCACCGCCACTACCCACCTTTGTCGCTGCCACCACCATTAGGACCATCACCATTTTGAACCGCTTCACCTGCCATCACTGTATGCAAGCATAAACAACCAACGTGACCCTCTGAACACTGATCCACCATCATAACCGTGACCTTTCGAATCCTGACCAACCACCACTACAGTATTAGCCTGCCACCACCACACCATCGGCCTACCATCTTTCTTCCGTAATTTAAGGTGCTTCTTCGCCGACGAACTCACCTTCACAACTAACGACTACCGGGATCACAGAGACCCATCACCACCACAAGTGAATCAAACCACTTCCACCAACGTAGAATACCCACCACTTTCACAATTGAACCCTTTACCGCCACTACCGACTACTCAGCATGATGATATTGAAGATGGTGGCAGACAATTACAGTATTGGAGATCGGAATTATGATAATTGCAGTAGTGACAGACATCCCATACCTCCATCTCCACCCTCATCTTTGCCAAATTTGAGTGGCAAGAAGATGTGGGTGGTGGAAACTATTTGTGACAGGGATGTCGTTGATGGTGACCGGCGATGGAAGATGGGTGGTCCACGGGATGGTGGCTATGATGGGGGTGGTGGCCTGCTAGGGCCGGCATCCGACAGAGAGAAGGGAAGGGAGAGAGGAAAAAAAGGAAAAAAAAATTAATTATGTTTGTTTGAGCCAAAACTACATAGTTTTGATTGCTAGCCTCACGCAATTTGCGTGAGGCTAGCCTTATGTTCGCTTTTCCCACACACACATACATATATATATATATATATATATATATATATATATATATATATATATATATGTGTGTGTGTGTGTGTGTGTGTGTGTGTGTGTGTCCCAACCTACTTTTGTAGCATCCAAGGGCCCACCAGGGGTCATATTTTGCGCGACACGTCACATATTCAACAGTCAATTTTTCAATGCTCACAAGCCGGTCAAAGCGACACATACTCAAGTCACATGAATTGCTCGTGAAACAACCTTAGCGTGCCTTCCCCCTTGGGGGGCTCGGCCACCTTAGGGATGTCGGCCACCTTAGGGGGGTCAGCCTCATCCCTTCACTTATCTTCAAGGGACCATGCATTGTCCGCGACACCGGTCGTCCATGCTCCGTCTCCGCACGCCCGTCGCCCGTGCACCGTCTTCGCGACGCCCGTCGCCTGCGCCGGCACGCTGTCTCAGCGATGCCCATCGCCCGGGCCCTCACGTCATCTCTGCGACCCCCGTCGCCCTGCGCGCCATCACCATACATACTCTGTCGGGCCATGCACCACGCCGCTGATATAGTCATGCTCTCTGACACTCTGTCACACTACCGTACACCCGACACCATACACTCAGCTGTGCCCATGCGTCGCACAGCTGATATAGTCGTGCCCCTGGATATATGTCGCACTATCGTGCCCCCGGCACCATACACACCGCCGCACCTCTGGTACAACCTTCTCCCCAAGCTCTCTGTCACAATGTTGCGCCCCCGACACCATACGCACTTCATCATGCCCATGCGCCATAATCATGTTACATGCCCCCCGGGCACCACACTCATTCACCACACCATGCGCCCCAGCCATGGAGGAGGAACATGCTTCGACCTACTTTCCAGAGTGTGCAGCTTCCGGCGATGATAGGCGACTCCTCCAGGATACTATCTCCGCCAGGGAGCTTTTCAAATCCCCTTCTACCAGGTAGATGTCTCCTCCAAGATGATACCTCAGCCCGTCGGGTAGACTGCTCCTCTGGAATGCTACGTTGACGTACTCTAAGTGCTCAGGCACGAGGACTCCCCGCGAGGATAGATGACTCCTCCAGGGTACTATCTCTATCGGGGAGCTTTTTAACTCCCCTTCGGCCAAGTAAACAGCTCCTCTGGGATGCTACCTCAGCCCGTTGGGTAGACGGCTCTTCTGGGAAGCTACCTTGACGCACCCCGAGTGCTCCGGTACGAGGACTCACCAGCGGGGATTGTGACTCCTTCGAACACTATCTCTGCCAGGGAGCTTTTCAACCACCCCTCTGCCAGAAAGGCGGCTCCTTCAGGATGCTAAATCGACCCGTCGGGTAGACGGCTCCTCCGGGATGCTACCTTGACACGCTCTAAGTGCTCCAACACAAGGACTCACTCGCGGGGACAGGCGACACCTCCAGGACACTGTCTCTGCCAAGGAGCTTTTTAACTCCCCTTCCGCCAGGTAGATGGCTCTTCCAGGATGCTACCTTGGCCCGTCGGGTAGACGGCTCCACCGGGATGCTACCTTGACGCACTTCCACTGCTCCGACACGATGACTCACCTACAGGGATAGGCGACTCCTCTAGGACACTATCTTGGCCAGGGAGCTTTTCAACTCCCCTTCTACCAGGTAGACGGCTCCATTGAGATGCTACCTTGGCCCGTCGGGTAGACGGCTCCTCCGAGATGCTACCTTGATGCGCTCCGAGTGCTTCGACATAACGACTCACCCGCAGGATAGGCGACTCCTCCGGGACACTATCTCCGCCAGGGTGTCTTGGTGATTGGCCTACGTGCTCCGGTACTGAGAGCTTGCGTCGGCACCCCTGGGGACTATGGCCCCCGGGTTACTTCGAGACTGGAGTAGGTCTTTGGAGGGCATCGCTCCTAGTTTGCCAAGCAGCTAGGTGTCTGGTCTTCCCCATCGCTTCCAGGCATGTAGGACTCTGCAAGGGTCTACCTTAAAACCTCCAGCTTTGGTCTTGGGGACATCTCAAGGAAGCTGCACAACGCACCTACGACTCGGTCGGTCCGTCAAAAGTCCCAAACCCATATTGCCCTAGCCGCAACGGCCGAAGCAGCCAGTGATGACGATAACAACAGTAAGTGCCAATCCCAAGAAAGGGATGGGCGCCCTGACAAGAGAAGGTAGCCGACGCCTGCCTCAAAATACCAATACAACTTGAAGACATTCAAAGCTCTCCTCAAGACCTGGATCAACGACAACCCCATAACCCTGCCTAATGCCAAAAAACCTACCCCAAAAGTCGGGCATGGCCTTAAGTGGTGCAGGGGCCTCAAGTTTGCCCTCGTTGACAAGATTGCATCCGGCGAGCTCAAACTCTAAGTGTGTGACCTGTAGCCCACCCGCCCAAGCCCTAGCCTGACCTAGTGCATTTTCTACACTTGGAATTTTTTTCCTTCATTTTGCAAGTTTCAATGTGCTCATTTCTCTTGTACCAAGGCATGTTGCCTCATTTTTGTTATCAATGAAGTTACATCTTCCAGACTTAGAAAATTTTCAAGTCACAATTACTTTTGCACAAGCCTACTGACACCACTCTTGACGCCATCACCTACTCCCTTAGGGGCTTCACCCCGTCCCTACCTCACGCAGGCCAGGTTTCCTCCCTCCCCCTGCCTTACATTCCCCAGTGACTTGGTAGGTGGTTCGTGGGGTGGCTAGAGCTGGGCTACCTATCGCCTCTGTGACTCAGCCAGCGCGTCATCCTAAGTCACCATTCCCTCTCATCTCAACCCCTCGTGGTCTCAGTCTTATTACCACCCCATATCCATTTCTTTTTCTTTCAACACTTAGAAAAAATTCTTCATTCCCTTGGCAGGGAGCTTTTTAACTCCCCTTCTGCCAGGTAGATGGCTCCTTCAGGATACTACCTTGGCCCGTCGGGTTGACGGCTCCTCCAGGATGCGACCTTGACGCTCTCCAAGTGCTTCGACATGAGGACTCACCCGCGGGGATAGGCGACTCCTCCGGGACACTATCTCTGTCAGGGAGCTTTTCAACTCCCGTTTTGCCAGCTAGACGGCTCCTCCGGGATGCTACCTCGGCCCGTTTGGTAGACTGCTCCTCCGAGATGCTACCTTGACGCGCTCCGAGT
The DNA here is from genome assembly GCA_033070095.1 of Escallonia herrerae. NCBI lineage: Eukaryota > Viridiplantae > Streptophyta > Magnoliopsida > Escalloniales > Escalloniaceae > Escallonia > Escallonia herrerae. Next base: position 89,988 of record JAVXUP010002098.1, on the reverse strand, counting down.
GCTCCGACATAAGGACTCACCCATGGGATAGGCAACTCCTCCGGGACACTATATCCGCCAGGGTGTCTTCGTGACTGGCCTACGTGCTCTGGCACTGGGGGCTTGTGTTGGCACCCTTGGGGATTATGACCCCCAATTCACTTCGAGACGGGAACAGGTCTTCGGAGGGCATCACGTCTAATCTGCTTGACAGCTAGGCGTCGGGTCTTCCCCATCGCTGCCAGGCCTGTGGGACTCTACAAGGGCCTTGGATTGGTGGCTAGATCAAGGGTGTTCTCTGGCCACACAAACACTGTGGGAGCCGGTTTTTCCAGAAAGACAGAGCGACGTTGTGCTGGACAGGTCGGGTGAATATGCGATCTAACAGTCCGTGGAGCACCAGCACCTGTGGACCCGTCGATGACTTATCACACCTGGGGAGCGCCACGTGTCACGTGATGACATTATTATATCAACCTCTATAAATAAGGGTCTCAAGATTTCATTTGGAAGGACTTCAAATTTTCAGATTCTTAGAATTCACTCTTACTTTCACTTTCTCTCTCTAAAATTCTAGAGAGAGAAATATACAGGACCTTGACTCTGGACCTAAGCATCGGACCGTGACTGCTGTCGTATATTCATCGTGCACTGTCCCCCTCGGAGTACTTCCACCCTCAGGCTCTGTCTGGGAAGCCCTTGGTCTCTGCCCTTCCTCCACCCTTACTGTGTCCCACATCAGCACACTTGGCATCTAACTCGGACTACATTCCTTGTGGCACCTCCACGTCGACTTCGAACCCACTTTCCTTGGTATCAATATATATATATATATATATATATATATATATATATATATAGAGAGAGAGAGAGAGAAAGAGATAGCATGTTTGATTTATAGAGTTCTTTTAACGAATGTAATTGAAATAAAGTCTTAATATGTTGGTATATTACTGATTTAGAAGTTTAAAATGCTTATATACACGAATATCATAAGAAATGATTGAACAAATCAAATAGCTTGCGATCGAGAGCTGATCCGTTGATAGCCCTAGCAAAATAGAAGAAGTTGACAACGCAATCTGACCGTCCACGCATGATCTGTGGATGGCCCAGATCTTTTTTTTTGTATTTTTTTTAAGTCCGTCCGCTACATAATGTAGCGGACAATTTTTTTACAAAAATACCCTCCAAATCCATCCGCTACATTATGTCCCAGATGAGTAGGCAGGCAGTACTTTTTTTTCTCTCTCCATCCACTACATTATGTAACGGATGAGTATTAATTTTCTGACATGTTTTTCTCTCTCTTTCCTTTCTCTCATCAATGTTCGTGTCAACTTCTTTCTCTTTCTCTCTCTTTTCTCTGACCAATTTTTTGTTCTCTCTCTCTCACATTCATATCCTCATTTGAGTTTTCTGGCCCAAGTATGAAAAGAGTGAGAAAGAGAAGTAATGCCTTTCTTGTTTTTAGTTAAGCTTCCTGTTACTTTAAGATGCAATTTACTAGGGCTTCACACCAACCTGATATAAATGAATCCTTAAGATTCAATAAAAAGCTTTTTTAGTCTAAGAAACCAATGGTACTTCCTGACCTAAAAAAAAAACCAATTGTACTTCCTTACAATTAAACAAAGGCGCATTTAGTCCACAAACAAGCACAGCACACAAACACCTTCTTATATAAATCGTGATACCTTGTATGTTTTGCACTCGCTATAGCACCATAACAAAATGAATTAAGAACACAATGATCAAGTGGAAGAAGAGAATACATAAACGCAACTTGCAAACCCTAGAGTACTGCGTCATCACTATGAGCCAGCCGTTAATTGATTTTACTTAGAAATGTTATTCAACTGCTCACTCAAACTCTTGGGGTCATTTTTGCTGTAACCAAGTCTAAAAGACATGATAGGAGCATCCCATCAGGATGCTCCAAAGGCAAAAGCCTGCCCAGAAGAGATCAAAACATCTGAAGAAGAATCTAGGCCAATCATGTCAGGTTGTTACTGCTGTAATAGTTGCTGCATTTGGTGTTGGCCGTTGAAAACATCTCCGTTGATCAACGAAGAGAAAACGTCGTCGGTGCAGTAGTTAATGTCATCATCATCTTCCACAAGAGTGTTCAACCACCATTAAATTCACCGAGACATTCTACACATATAAATAGATATCCACCACCGCAACAGCCGCTGTCGCCGCCTTCAATCAGTGTCGCCATCAAACATATACCTCCAATTTCACTCACTAATTCTGCAAATCTCGTTACGAAAATGTCGGTCTCAGCAATTTTCAGCACCAAAATATTCGTCGTACCACAGCCTACCTCCATCCCGCCGTCGAGAACTGGCGGCAGTGCGACGAAGGCAGCGCCTCCAAGAGTGGACAGCAGCTCTGGTGGTTTCTTGTGATTAAGAGCTCGTCGCGGCCTCAGAAGAAGGCAACGGCGCACCACCGTAATACGCGACAGTGCAAGACAAAGTCGGGGGATGCCGCCGAGGGCCTGCCGATACTATCCTCGAAGCTTCCTCTCCTCCGGTGCCTCTCTCTGCCTTGACAGCCTCATTTTCAGATCTACTATCTTCAGAGAATGGGTATGAGGGAGAGGGAGAAGATGGAGAGGATGAGAGATGAGGAAGAGTGAGAGTGAGAGAGAAAAAAGGGTTTCTCACTCTTTTTCGAGATCTGACACAGTTTTCTTTTCTAGAAAATAAAAAGAGTCGTCTCTTTTCATAATGACATTGGGTCTTGTGTTGTCTGGTACATTATGTAGCGGACATATATATTTTGATCTTGAGGAGAGAGAAAGAGTCAGAAAATTAATAAGAGAGAAAGAAAAAGACGTCAGAACATTAATGACAGAAAGTGAAAAAAGGTCCGAAAACTAGTCCGCTACATAATGTAGCAAACGAGCTCTTTTTAAGCTGGAGGGTATTTTTGTCACAAAATTGTTTGCTACATAATGTAGCGGACGGACTTAAAAAAATACAAAAAAAAATATTTGGGCCGTCCACAGATCGCACGTGGACAGTCAGATCGCGTTGGCAACTTCTCTTATTTTGTTAGCGTTATCAACGGATCAGCTCCCATATATATATATATATATATGGGGGCCGATCCACATCCCCTAGTGGATATTATCCAACCGCAACACTTTGTTGCGGTTGTTTTCTTCTTCCTACCCCCACCCCCCAACCGCAACACTTGGTTGCGGTTGGTTATCTTTCACTTTTTTTTCTTTTCTATTACGTTTCGTGGCCCCCACCCCCCCCCCCACCCTCACCCCCCCAACCGCAACACTTTGTTGCGGTTGGTTTTCTTCTTCCTACCCCCCCACCAACCGCAACAAAGTGTTGTGGTTGGTTATCCCCCCCCCCCCCTTTTTTTTTATTTTCTTCCTACTTTTCGTGCCCCCCCCCAACCGCAACACTTTGTTGCGGTTGTCCTTCCCTTCCCCTGCCTACCACGTGGCCAAACCGCAACAAAGTGTTGTGGTTGCCCTGCCACGTGGCGTCAAAATTTGGAATTTTCACGAATTTATAAAAAAATAGCTAGAGCTAGATTTTGCCAAAGTGCAAAAAAGACCCTAGTTATTTTTAAAAGATCTATATCAGGGAAAAATTTCAGATTTTTCCGAAGACTGGAAAAGGGTCAACTAATATGGGGAACCTTGTAACTTTGCAGTGTAATTTAAAATATCAAGCTAGCGTGATTTTGCGCGAAACTTTTATGAGAACCCTAGGATGTTGGCAAGTTTTATTTCCCAGGAATTTCCCAGGAAAGTTTTAATTGCTCGATCCGGACACCGGTTCGGGATTTTTGGGCGAAAAATCCTGAAAAATACTTTTCAGATCAAGAATGAATTCAGGAAGCTTAACATAGCATTCCAAATTACTTTTGAGATTTTTTTATGCCAGGGGCATTTTGGTAATTTGCCACCCTAGAGGGGTATTTGGTAATTCTACAATGTTAAGTTTTTCAAACGCCTTTTTAGTCCAAAAATATAAGTAAAACACCTGAAAGGTTGTTTTGAAGCTGATTTGGGGGCGTTAGGGTGATAATGAACCCCCGGGGGCATTTCGATAATTTGCCGCTCATCGGGGGCATTTCGGTAACTTCCGAAATGCCCCCACCCCCCAGCTGTCCTTTACCCCAAACCGCAACAAAGTGTTGCAGTTCCCCCCCCCCTTCCCCTGCCTACCACGTGGCCATTGCGGTCCCTCAGCCCCCCCTCCCCAAACCGCAACACTTCGGTAATTTGCCGCTCATCGGGGGTATTTTGGTAATTTTTCTGTCATTGTAAATTTTCCACACAACTGGAGGAAGTAATTTTTATTTTATTTAATTATATGACTTGTTGAGAATGATATAATTTTTATTTTTCGGTTTGGGCGGGGGGGCTAGGGGGACCGCAATGGCCACGTGTTTTTTGCCGAAATTCATACAAATTGGCTAACTAGCGTGCCTAAAATGTAATGAGCAAAAAAAAAAGTGACAAAAAAAATTACGCAATTTTTCGAAAGCTATGAATTGGGCCCTAAAGTGTGCCCGAATAGGCCATTCATAGGAAACCCCAAAAAATAATGTGTCTCGTTTTTTGCCGAAATTCATTCAAATGGGCTAACTAGCGTGCCTAAGATGCAATGAGCAAAAAAAAAGTGACAAAAAAAATTACGTAATTTTTCAAAAGTTATGAATTGGGCCCTAAAATAAAAATTACTTCCTCCAGTTTTGTGAAAATTTTACAATGACAGAAAAATTATCAAAATACCCCCGATGAGCGGCAAATTACCAAAGTGTTGCAGTTTGGGCAGGGGGCTGGGGGGACCGCAATGGCCACGTGGCAGGCAGGGGAAGGGGGGAACCGTAACACTTTGTTGCGGTTTGGGGTAAAGGACAGCTGGGGGTGGGGGCATTTCGAAAGTTACCGAAATGCCCCTGATGAGCGGCAAATTACCGAAATGCCCCCGGGGGTTCATTATCACACTAACGCCACCAAATCAGCTTCAAAACAACCTTTCAGGTGTTTTACTTATATTTCTGAACTAAAAATTCGTTTGAAAAACTTAACATTATAGAATTACCAAATACCTCTCTCGGGGTAGCAAATTACCAAAATGCCCCCTGGCATCGAAAAATCTCAAAAGTATTTTGGAATGCTATTTTAAGCTTCCTGAATTCATTCTTGATGTAAAAAGTATTTTTCGGGATTTTTCGCCCAAAAATCCCGAATCGGTGTCTGGATAGAGCGCTTAAAAGCCCGTTCGGCCAAAACAAAATAGCTAACGACTTCAGAATGGCTCAAATTCCTGGGAAATGGAACTTCCCAACATCCTAGGGTTCTCATAAATGTTTCGCGTGAAATCACGCTAGCTTGATATTTTAAATTACACTGCAAAGTTACAAGATTCTCTGTATCAGTTGACCCATTTCCAGTCTTCAGAAAAATCTAAAATTTTTTCCTGATATAGATCTTTTAAAAATAACTAGGGTCTATTTTTTGCACTTTGGCAAAATCTAGATCTAGCTATTGTTTATAAATTTGTGAAAATTCTAAATTTTGACGCCACGTGGTAGGGCAACCACAACACTTTGTTGCGGTTTGGCCACTTGGCAGGCAGGGGAAGGGAAGGACAACCGCAACAAAGGGTTGCGGTTGGGGGGGGGGGGTGGGGCCACGAAAAGTAGGAAGAAAATAAAAAAAAGGGGGGGGGGGGGGATAACCAACCGCAACACTTTGTTGCGGTTGGTGGGGGGTGGGGGGTGGGGTGGTGGAAAGAAGAAAACCAACCGCAACAAAGTGTTGCGCTTGGGGCGTGGGGGCCACAAAACATAATAGAAAAGAAAAAAAATAAAAGATAACCACCTGCAACAAAGTGTTGCAGTTGGGAGGATAATATCCACTAGGGGATGTGGATCGGCCCCCTATATGTGTGTGTGTGTGTGTGTGTGTGTGTGTGTGTGTGTATATATATATATATATATATATATCGTAGGAAACAATCTCAAAAGGCCAACCCTGTTGGTCAGGCGACAAGCCTGCATCAATGCCGGATGGTGACTTGTGATGCTATCTGCACTTTGGCCACATTAGACATCTGCTTATTGTTGTATCACCTTTTGGTTTGAAGATGACTCTGGTGCTTCAGGTCAGAGTTCATCAGGTTACTGTTTTTAAGCTGCGCTTCTCATTGGGTTTGGTATTGTGGCGGCATTGCAGCTTGGGAGTTTGATGGGTCCTTGGATTGTCACTGAAGTGAAGAGTTAGTGGTTGCATGGTCATTATTGATGAGCTAGGCAGTATTGTTTCGGATTATTGATCTTTGATTAGTTAAGATTGTTGGATCATGGGGTTGATGTTATGAAAATGAGAGAATAAAGGTTACAAAAAGTTAGTACATTATATATCCGACGGTGTTAGATGATTAGAACTACCGATCGCAGGCAATACAATATTTCTACTCTTTGAGACACAGATGGAGTAATACATCCATCCATGTGCAAGCGAGTTGGTTGAAAAGTCGCAATTTGGTTCCTACTATGAGCTGAGGTTGGTTTTATTTTTAAAAATGTGTTACTTCTTATTATGCACAGAATATTAGTGATGGTAAATGCATACACGAGGGAGTGAATTTAGACGTTCTTTATGGCAAAAGTTTTACGATGATATTGATCGTATAAACAGGCATATGAGAAATGGGGTTAACAGAGTTCCTCTTACTTCATGCAAAAGCTATAGCCATCTTTGTAAATTATTTGAATCTAAATAACGTTTGCAATCGTTCTTCTAATTGAAGATTGGCTGGCTCTGCACAACGCCTACTCTGCACAACAAGGGGTGACTAATTTAATCACTACTTTCCTGTAAATTTAACAATAAGAATATAAAATATTAAGTACTAGTTAACTAATAAGAAGCCTCTACAGTACTGGATATGTTAGCACGTTCAGACCACGCCATCTTGAGTCCAAAATCGCAACTTATAAAGAAAAAGGAAAAAAAAAGGGTGCTTGTTTTGTTTGATAGTAACAAATACAAGTTTAGCTAGCTACGGATCCAAAACTTTTACTAGAACAGTATGATGGCGCCAACTTGTTGATTGGATCGTGTGTCACAACTAGCGTGCCCAAAACAGATATTACATGCTAACCCTGATAATGCAAATTGATTGATGCTGGCTGGATCCACTTATTAGGACATTAAGTCATGACTCACGAACAACTTGTGATTCAGGCGAGTGCAGTCATGCTACTGCTCAGAAAGTAGGCAACTTTCCAGTTCAAAAATGTGGAAAAGTTGGGAAAGCAAGACATATTGTCCATAAAAAAATGGATAGCAGAAGGTGGAAACAAACGTGCAGTCTTCAAACCATGCGAAAGCCCAACACAAAAGTGTGCCATTGCGTAGCACTCTTGGCCTGTTGGAGTGATTGTCTCCGCACTCCACTGCCCGACACAGATTCTCTTGAATCTTCATGTCCTTGGAGCTAAAAACTGCCAGGTTGTACTAAAGTTCTAATATAGGGAATATCTTTCTCGCGAGTTTCATTATGCACGATGCAAAACAATACAGAAGGTATCACTGGTGTGTTAAGATTCCTCATCTTCATTTTGATAAGCGTATAATTTCAATAATTTGTAGTAGATATAAGGCAATATATTGTTAAGACGCTACAAAAACTCAAAAATCTTATGTCTTATTTGATCGGCATCCCAAACAAACATTCACGTGATATATAAAGTTGGGTATCACATTGTGACTTATTCTGATCTAACTTAGAGATAGATGTAAAAACATATAGCAATAAACTTTTTTGTCGAAGGAGAAGAAGATGTAAAGCAGAACAAGAGGCAAGCTTCAATTTCGTGAATAAGTGTGGTGCATAGGGCCATATAATAGCTCAAGCTACTTAAACTCTACTCGCGCTCACTCCTCTAGAAAATTTTTCAAAATCGATTCGTAAAATAAATGAATCAAATTTGAATGCAGATGAAAGCTCCTTAACAATATGTGCATCTCTGCATGTCACTGAATGTGACAGCAAAAGACAAAGTTCCCTTTTATTATCACATTATCTTCACCACACAAATAAATAGCTTTTGGATTATGATATGAATCAGGACGGTCCCAATGCACAAGTTTTCAGTCCTTCCGAGTTTTTGCAAGTAATTTTTCTTTCGTTATCATTATCGTCGCCTCACAAATCAGAAACCTTTTGGTTATGATGATATATATGTACAAAATCGGTCGCAATAAGGTTTCTATATCGTTGATTTGTGAGTTACTGAATTATATTTTCTTCAAGGTGAGACTATTTTTACCTTACTATTATGTTGATTCACTAATCGATAACCATATACCACTCAAATAAGTGAAAACAACATATATCAAGAAACAAAAAATAGCTTTTGCCATATAATTGTTATAAAACACTGGTTCTTGTTTCGAACTCTCGACTTTCAAGTCAAAAGAAAACAATGCCCTCTACAAAATTATTAAAATACATCATTTTAAAATGATTTCTAGGAATCAAAATTGAGATCCTCATCGTTATCCATGGTTTTTTAGTGTTTTTTTTTCCTTTTAAAATCCCCAAAACACCATTCAGAAATGAATCCAAACATTAGAGGTCTCCTACAACGACTAACCAAACCCATGGCCAGGTTGTGGTGGTTATGGTGCCCGTGCCAGAACAAGGCCATCCCAACCAACTTCTCCACCTCTCCTGCCTCGTCTCCTCCTTCAACATACCCGTCCACTTCATCGGAGCCACCACCCACAACCGCCAAGCAAAGCTTCGAATCCACGGTTTTGACCTTCTCTCCATCACCAACATCTATTTCAATGAATTGTGTTAGTATCGCTGAAGCAGATGCTACGAAAACACTGGTACGTAATGGAAAAGAATAATTAGAAAAACTGCAACATAAAAGGATAAGGCAAAAAATATCTGGACATAAGATTTAACGTGGTTCGGCTATAACCAGTCTACCTCTTACGGGGAGTGCAAACTTCTTCGTACTATGAAAATATCGATACAAGAGACCACTCAAAAGTTTAATCCCAAAAATCCAAGACCCTTATCCAACTGGATATCCCTTGTACACCCCACTCAATATTATCTCGCAATAAAGGAGCTTACTAAAACTCGCTTTTGCTCACTCACTTTGGGATGATCTTGGCAATGGATGAAAGACCTTATTTATTGGCACTTTCTAATTGCACACGTGTTAGGTGTACCACCAAAACAATAGCAATTTTAACTCCAAAAGTCTATAGTCATTTTTGCTATAGTATTGTTGGTTGGTTTCCCATGCCAACAACCACCCCAATGTCAACAATTCAAAATTGGTGAATTGTTGAATACTATGCATTTGGTGGCTAATGTTGGTGACAGAAGTCAATAACACAACAATCACTACAATCGTGGGAGTAATCCGTCGGTAAAATTCCGTCACTTAAAACTTTATGCGACGGGTCTTTCGTGGATAAATAGTTTCATTAAAGATTTTTTAACGACAGATTTACCGTCGCTAAAAGATGTTTAATTTTTTTTATTTTTAGCCGGTTTTTTAAAAATTTTGTAAAAATGTTTTAGCGACGGAAATGTTCCGTCGCTAAAAATTCCATAACTAAAACCCCCCAAGGTAGCCATTTGCGACGAAATATTCCGTCGCTAAAACGTTTGTCGCTAGAAGTCTTTACTTAAGCGACAGACTTTTAGCGATGGTATATATCCGTCGCTAAAAGTTCTGTTATTAAAAAAAATCTTAATTTCTCGCTTCCCGTCTTTCTCTCTCTTTGGTTCTCGCTCACCCCCAATTTCTTCCCCCCGTGACCCCCCTTTCCGGGGACACACCCTATCACGACCCAAACCCTATGGGTAAGCCTGCTAGGCACATATCGGCCGCAGACCCATTCAGACAACTAATTAGGGTTCTGTCAGGCCTTATTTAAAACATATACACAATTCTAAAATTATACATTAACTAACACCATAACATGAATTTCTAAAGATTTCCTTACAGCTCTTTCCAAAATTATCTCCACTGAATTCCTCCATAAAAATTGATAGTATTTATTTTAAAGAAAACTTCCTGGAATTAAGCTACGAATAATTCAAATAATTAACTGGCAGTTCTACAATTTCTCAAGAGCTTAAACAAACTTCCTAATGAGCATCTCCTGCAGCTTCATTTTCATTACCCTCATAGTATTGAGGTTCATCTAGGTGTTCACCTGAAAACATTTATGAAAAGGGGTGAGCTGGGGGTCCAGTAAATACACATGCCATATCCTTAAACTAAATTTGAGAGTTTCAAATATGCCATGATTTTCCTTTTCAAAATAAAATTTCAATGTTACCAAAATAAATGCAATCAACGTATCCACGTATATATATGTACTTGCATCAAAAGATTCTCGAATTAGAATAAGATCAACCAAGAGTTTCATCAAGCACTTTTACAATTAATCATAACATGAATACTGCGGTCAGCGTATAGTCCCACTGACTAGGACCCAAAATCCCTCCTCCATTCGGAATAACAAAGTGTGGACGTAAGGGCGAACCACAGTACAACAGTATTGTGCGTCAACGTATGGTCCCGTTGACCAGGACCCGGATCCACTTTTTCCCGTGGATATGGGGCGCAGTAACACAGTCAACTATCATTTCATTCCACATATATCAATCAGGATTCTGTTACTCGTACAACAATTCCATGGCATTTCATTTTAATTTTTATCAATCAATTTACCACGAACATAGGGCCATAAAAGTATTTTCAAAACTTTCATTTTTAACCGAGAACATACATACAATATAATTTTTCAAGTAGGTATAGGGAGGAATATGGCAGGGTACTTACCTCGCTCGAAATCTGCTTCTGGTATTTGCTCAAATGTCGGTCCTAAGTCTTGATTATCAAAACCTAAATAACAAACCATATGGATGCCATTCATTATCGCTCGAGCACGTTTAGGTACTAGGTTTCTTTTAGATGAGTGAAGTTTACCAAACTGCCCCTCGACTTTTGTAGCATTTCATATTCGCCCCAAATGCCCAACATACCATTGACCACCTAGATATAACTTAAAAGAATCTTTTTAAACCACTGATGGGTTTTTCGGATAAGAACGGTCGTCCCTGAAATTTTTTGCTCGGAACCCTAAGTCGCTCCTAAATTTGAGAGCTAATGACCTTGTTTTCAAAAATACATCAAACGGAGCCGGAATGCCACGAAATTTTAGACACCGAAGTATCTCAGTACTTTTAGGTCACTGTAAAATTCTAGGCTAAAAACAATTTTGTTTACTGTGTTAAATAATGCAAAAACATGCTTTGAAAATAAAATTGTTCGAGACATTTTCCATGTCCGGAAAAATCTGAGAAAATTTCACGTCGAAGGTTTCCCAAAATTAAGGGGAGTTTTTGTTTTTATATTTTGCCTAAATCTGATAAAAATGGCCTTTAAAATTTTTTTAGTAAACTATTGTAATAGTAATGCGTTACGCGATTACCGATCGAGCGTTACGCTGCTAACGGTGCTAAAAATAGCAAACAGTTTTAAAAACTTTCAAAACTTTAGAAACTACCTTATCTTAGCTATATAAGATTACTGGAGGAGTTACGGAATTTAATAACTTAATTTACTATTCTAAAATTCTCCGAAATTTCTGTTACGAATAAAATTAGTTAGCATGCTTCCTGAGCTCAGAAAAATCTAAAAAAAAATCTGTGTGTAGATCTTGTAAAAGTAGTATAAGTTACTCTTTTGAGTTTTGTCAAAATAAATTTCTAGATATATGTAAACATTTAAGAAAGAAGCTATTAAAAGAATAGTCCTCTTTAATGACACTTTTTTTTAGTGTGATTCTTAAAACTGGACTTTTCCTCTCTAACACAATGCCTTCTTCTCAACCCATTAACCACATCATCTTACTTCACAATACATATGCCTCAGGCAGACCCATTTCTCTCCCTTACACCCCAGTTGCACTCACATGAGATGCAAAATATTCACCACATGCACACACATTCATCAAATCTAATTCACTCACACAACTTCTTTACACTTCTCTGTTCACACCCTTCCCCCCACGGCAGTCCCATGACTGCCCAAACTATTTCTCTCTCTTAAAAAAAACCATGGTGGTCACGGCTTGAACTCAAGGAAATTCCCATTGCTTTCATGGCTCCCACATGCCCTTTTATATACACACTAATACATATACAACCCACCAACACTTCACCCATACTCCCCATCTTCCTTTCATGGCAGCCACCACGGCTGCCCCATCCATCTCCTTTCTTCTTTCATAAACACAAGAACCCACAGTTACATATACATGCCGAAACACACACAGCACTTGCCAAAACACACACGGCTGTGTACACCCACACCACACTCATGCGCACACCCACACAATTCCTACTAACCATTTTCTTTCCCACTTTCAGAGACACATTTCATACACTAATGGCACATACACACTTTTGCACGCGCACACAGGGGTTTTCTTCTTGCCCAAGCCCCACAGCATTCGCCGACAATGGCCTCGCCGGCAACGGCCTTGTCGCTTTGCTGCTCCCTCTTCTTCTTCATTGCACATGGCCCCATCAACACAATCGTTTAGCCGTTCCCGTTTCTGCCACGACAGTCATGTGACCCTTTCTTCTCCTTCCACATTTCTCTCCATAATCTATGTACAAGTCTCTCAACTCTCACCCAACGTCCATCACAGCCGTGAGCCCTCCCTTCTTGCTACCGAAAAACACACGCACACATGCACCACAGCCCCGCACTCACGTACACATATATGCATATACGACACACACACACACACAACCCATATAATACCCATTTCACGGCAAGGGGAGGTCTCTTCCCTTGCCCCAGATAGCCGTAGACTCATACAACATTCCAAAGGTAATTGATTAAAGGAGAGGAGGTAGAAATCTTAGCGAAAGGTTTCGCTGGAAATTCTTTGCCAAGCTTTCTTCCTCTCTCTCCCGTACCCTGCTCAGCCGTCTTCCAGATGGTTGTGAATTTTTAGGGTTGGCTGACCCCATAAGATCTTATATATATACTAAAAGAAACCTAGCTTGAACAATTTTAATAATAGTCTTCCCATTTTTCATTAGTTAATTTAATTCTTTTCCCAGCTTCTTATTATTGTCAAGAAAATACCCAAAACTACTTACGACATTTTAGGTATTAGAAAAGTTTATCAACAATTGTTGCGTCACATGCTTCACTCATTATCGTTAATATCATAATTATAGTGTTCTCCAATTTTGTCGCTGTAAGCCGCCCAAATTTAATATACCAATACTAGGTGAGCGTTTGTCGCTAAAAAGATGCAAATATTCTTACTTGTAAAATTTTCCGTTAAAAGAATTTAGTAAAATTTGTTAAAAATTACCAAAATTTCAAACCTAAAATTGGGATATTACACCCCCCTCCCCGAAAGCTCCCCATGACGCCGTTCCTCTGAAACGATTTCTTTCCCAGCAACCCCTCCCCCCCCCACCCCCCGGACGATAACCCCACTTCCAGCGACGCCCCTTCCCATACCCCCACCCCCTCCCCCGTGACAAACCTCCACGACACGCAAAGCTACTACTCCTGTGCAAATTAGTGCCTCCACTGCAGCGCCACCACCGCCGCCGCACTACAGCCGCCGCCTTTACGTCCATTTTACCCTAATTTTGGTTTAATGTATGTGTTTAGCTGTTAATGTATAGTTACATGTACGTACAGAAGATTATGCACTGATTTGGGTATTCATGAAGGAATTTTAAGTTATTGATTGATTGAGGATTTTAGGTTGTTAATTGAGCATTTCAAATTGTTAGATTAAGCATTTGAGATTGTTGATTGAGATTTGTGACCTAATTGGATTGAGATATATGATTTGATTTCATTTTTCATAGTTAATTGTATATCAAATTAGGTAATTAAACATTCATTTTCATTTGGGAAACACCATTATATTGGTGTTCTGCTTGCTTGGAAATTGATTAAATGGGGATTGTTTACGGTCTATTCAGACTCATTTTGGTTTAAAAGTCAATATGGCGCGTAGTGCGCATCTTTCTCTAGTAAACCAAAATTAACTAATTGCACATCACATTAGGTAATTAAAATTTTGATATAGTTACTTACGAGTTAGGTTACTATTCAAACTTACCACTAAAATTCTCCATGTACTTCAGCTTGAGCTTGTTTGGTCATTTAGTTTTAAGATTGAGAAGTTGAAATGTTTTTTTAGTTGCTTTGTATCAAGTCATGCTGAAATTTTGCTACGTGTTTCTAGAATAACGTTTATGAGTTGAAAAACTAATATGACCGCCTTGATTTTGTATGTATTTCTAAGTTATTTTTTTGGCATTTTTTGTCTATTTACTTCATGACTAGAGCCCATTTCTAGACTTTTACTGGTTACTTTCTTGGATGTACTACTTTTATTGTCGTCTAATTGAGTATATTTCAAGAAATATAGAACATGCGTAGCGGAATCTCAGAAGTAGATTATGCCTCCACAATTCTATAAATGTCGCTTCAATTCAAAGTTTCAAATGCTCTAAGTTATGCATTTGCTCTTGCTGTTGATTGTATTAACCCTGATTCACCGTAATTAAACCTAGTTAACCCCGATCAATCCTAATTAACCCCGATTAACTGTAATTAACTCTGATTCACCCTAGGTAACCCTACGTAACCCTGACTAAACCAAAATAAACATGATTAACCCTAAGCAAACATAATTAACCTCGATTAACCCTAATAAGCCCCCATTAACCCTTCATTAACCCCGATGAACCCCTAAAACATCCTAGGTTACCCTAGTTAACTATAATTAACCCTAAGTCACCCTAATTAAACCTAGTTAACCCTGATCAACCCTAATTAACTGTAATTAACTCTGATTCGCCCTAATTGAACCTAATTAACTATTATTAAACCTAAATAATCATGATTAACCCTAAGTAAACGTAATTAATCATGATTAATCCTAACTAAGCTCTAATTAAACCCTATTAATATATTTCTAATTATCCTAAATAATATCTAACCCTAACTGTATACTTAAACCCTGGACTCAATCACAGGTGGGACAATATCAACTCTGCGAATGAACTCAACAACGAATTCTAAAGTGCCTTAATCCTAATTAGCACATTAGCTCTAATTAACCTTAATTAGCTCTTACTTAAGCCCTAATTAATAATAAATAAGTCTAATTAAACCCAATTAACTCTAGAGAGTTAACCCTATTTAGGTCGAATTAGCCCTCATTAACATTAACCCTATATAGCCCGAATAAGCCATTATTAGCCCTAATCGACCCTAATTAAAATTGATTAATGCTAATTAACTCTAATTTACTGTTGATTTAATCTCTAATTAGCCCTAATCACTGCTGATTAACCTAATAAAACCTTGATTGTTCTGATAAATCGTAGACAAATCCTAATTAAACCCAATTAGAGTAATTAACTGTAATATATTCTAATTAGGCTTAACTAGCCCTGAGTAGCCCGAATTAATTCCTGAATAATACTAATTGAGTCTAATTAAATGTAATTAACCGTAATCAATCCTAAATAGCTCAAATTGTCCTAATTACCCCTTAATTAACACATTAACTCGACATTTTTACCTTAATTAGCTATTATCTATTTAGGTTTGGTACAAAATCATTTGGTTATAGTGAACTTGAGCAGAGAAATTAGATCATCATTCCTAAATCCTTTAATAGCTAACGATCAACCAAATCACGATTCTCAAGTGAACCCGGTGCTTTTGGTTGGTAAGTTATGGACTCAAAAAATTTCCTTAGGGCGTCATGTTGAATCATCTCTTCTAAGATCTTATCTTCCGAGACTTCATATAACACTTTTGGCTCGTAACTCTCCATATATGTAGAAGAGAAGACTTTCTAAGACAAAAGGTCTTTCTTGGCCTGTTGCAGACATTTCCTGCCCTCCATTATTCCTGAGGTAATTAGATGATAAATATACACGGTTTTCTTCTGACCAATTATGTATGCCTGACATATGGCCTGCCTTTCAACTGATGGATTCCAACCAATATCAAGCAAAGCAACTCTCGACGCCCCAACCAGGGCCACTAAGGGCTAATTCAAGCTAAATAGGGTTAAAGCTAATGAGGGCTAATTCAAGTTAAATGAGGTTTGAAAGGCAAGCTATGTGGGGCATAAATTTGGTTGGGGCGTCGATATTTGTGTTGCTTGATATTGGTTGCAATCCATCAATTGAAAGAAAAGCCATATATCGAGCATATGAGATCGGTCTAAAGAAAAATGTGTATATTTACCATCTAATTATATCAGGAACAATGGAGGGGAGGAAATGTCTGCGACAGGCTGAGAAATATCTTTTGTCTCAGAAAGTCTTCTCTTCTGTAGACATGGAGAGTTGCAAGCCAAAAGTGTAATTTAAAATTTCGGAAGAAAATTTTTTGAGTCCATTACTAACCAACCAAAAGTACGGTTTACTTGAGAAGCCGATTTGGTGGATCGTTAGATATTAAAGGATTTAGGAATGATGATTTTCTCTGCTCAAGTTCACTATAATGAAATGATTTTGTACCGAACCTAAATATTAATAATAGCTAATTAAGGTGAAAATACTGAGTTAATGTGTTAGTTAGGGACATTTAGGGTAATTCGAGCTATTTAGGGTTGATTACAGTTAATTGCGTTTAATTAGACTAAATTAGTGGTATTCAGGAATTAATTCGGACTAATTCGGGCTACTTAAGGCTAGTTGAGCCTAATTAGAATATATTACAGTTAATTACCCTAACTAGATTTAATTAGGGCATGTTTACGATTTATCAGGATAATCAAGGTTTAATTAAGTTAATCAGCAGTGATTAGGGCTAATTAGAGATTAAATTAACAGTAAATTAGGGTTAATTAGGGTTAATCGGAGTTAGTTGGGTTTAATTAATGTTAATTAAGGTTAATTAGTTTTAATTGGGGCTAATCGGAGTTAGTTGGGTTTAATTAGGGTTAATCATTTTTTATTAGGCCGCATACGCGGCCTCCCGGTATGACTGCACGTGCCGTGATAGGTGCGTCCCTACCCCCCGCTGCATCTCCACAAACGTAAACACCGACCGTGGACCGCTCGTCGTTACATGAGGACGAGCTCCGTCGCATTACTACGGAGGTTTATAGGAGGATTACGGCGCATAATCAGGTACAAACACTATATATGTTTAATTTAATTAGTGAACACTACATACGATTGCTTTCGAGATTAATGCGTTTGTGCCTTTACATGCAAGGTACTACTGCTGGACATGTCCAGCCGGATCCAGATCACAGTGCCCCCTTAGACGATGACGATTAATAGGACCCATTAGATCCGGGACTCGCCGAACCCTGATTAGTCCTTCCCCTCCTAGCTAGCTCTTTATATCACGCGCCCGTGCCCCCCCCCCCCCCCCAACTGACTTGTACTCCCCTCCCCTACTCTATTAATGTCCCAGCTCCCACGCCTTGTTGAATTTTTTTATACATTTTATTGTTGAATTGTGATTACAGGTTTAGGTACTAAAAATGATTTTTTTATAAATTAGTTTGACTTTTAGCGACGGACTATATTCTACTGCTAAAAGTCTAACTACTATTAAATTAACAACTTTTAGTGACGGGAACTCTGTCGCTAAAGTTTTAAGCGACAAACGTTAAGGACGGAATTTTGTCGCTAAATATTTTAGGTGATAAATTATTTCTGAAAAATAAATTAAAATACGGAAAATAGAATTAGCAACCAAAAAATACTTACAAATTGTACTTGTATGTCCGTCGTTGAAGGTAACTTAAGGCGATGGATTGAAAAATTCGGTTGCAAAACTTTTAGAGACGGGGTTGTAAGCAATTGATCGGACTTTTAGCGCGGAAGTGTCCATCGCTAAAAGTCCTTTTTTCTTGTAGTGAATCTCCCCCCTTAACCTTTTTTGTCACACCATCTGAAGATCATGAGAGATGATAACCTTCGTATTGACATATGTAACGATGTCTATCTCCACGCCCTGGTATGATCACCCATCTTAGCAAAGATTGATCAAGTCCAAGCAATGCCTGAACTTGCTTATTGTCACCGGCTTCCTCAGCATGTCGGTTGTGTTCTCGTTGGTATGGATCTTGGATAAATTTATTTCTCCAGAATTTATCCACTCCCTGATCCGATGATATCGCACATCAATGTGTTTGGTCCTTGCATGATATACTTGGTTCTTTGCCAAGTAAATTGCGCTCTGACTGTCGCAATGCAAAAGAATACCACCTTGCTTAAAACCGAGCTCTTCAACCAAACTTTTCCACCATAAGGCTTCTTTAGATCCTTTTATCACTGCCATGTACTCTGCTTCCGTTGTAGATAATACTAATGTAGACTGTAAACTTGACCTCTAACAAATGGGTCCACCACAAAATGTGAACACATAACCAGTCATGGACCTTCTTGAATCAAGATCCCCTACATAGTATGAATCAACAGAATCAACAAAACCAACAACCTGATCTTAAGCATCATTCTGGTCAAACATGATACCAGAATCAAATGTGCTTGCAAGGTACCAAAAAATCTACTTCACAACATTCCAATGCTCTTTACATGGATTTTCCATGTACTTGTTAACAGTACTAACAGCCTGAGAGATGTCAGGCCTCATATAAATCATAGCATACATAAGACATCCAACTACATTTGCTTACGGAACTTTTGATATAAGCTCCACCTCGTCGTATGTACTAGGATTTAGCTCTATAGATAACTTAAAATGGGCAACTAATGGTGTGCTTGGTTTAGATTCAAGCATGCTATAAAAAATTATTGGACTTCATCGGATTTGAATTTAATTGAATTAAAAATATTTATTTACCAATCTTACCATTTCAAGAATCTCTATAACCAATTAACTCGTTAGTATTGTTGTCAGTGTCGTTGTTGCTAACCACCTTTATTATCGTCGCCGCGGCCACTACCGCAACTATTACGTTACCATCACTACTATCACCAATGGGCCTTTATAACGCTTATCGAAATAAGCTTTACTCCAGTGTCGCAGTACTGTCAGCAACAATTAAACTATCAGGGGGGGCATTACTCAGTCTAATTTTTCATACAAAAAACCATTCTCGGGGAACCTTGGAGCCAAGTAAAAAAAAGGCCCATCCCAACGAACATGTAATAGACCAAAGTACCCAAAAAATCCCATATCCAAGTAATCTCGGGCATGGTTTTGTGTTGTAGGCTGCAATCATTTTGGATAGTTTTATGGTTTTATTTTGCTTTCAGTTAAAAAAAAAAGAAAAAAAGAGTTTTGTGTTATACTAGTAATAGTGTTCTTAATATTCCCTTCTTCCTTCGTATATGCATGGAATGATTTTTTTTTTTTTAACTCTCGTTTAAAAACTATGCATGTATGGTAGAGTCCATAGTACTTTTTCGTTCTGTACCCAAATTTTTCTCTCTTTTAGCTTTTGGTTACTAAAAGTGGTATTGACAATTATAACATTTAGCAGCAAAAAACGTTTACTTGAGTACACCAATTTGACTTTATGAATTGAGGTCACCATGGAACCACCTTGAACGACCACCACTTCAGCCATTAGCGTACACCCCCCACACATAAAAATATAAATGCGTAGTATGCATTTGTAGCCAAGTAATTTATGCGCTTAATAGTAAATCACTATAAATGGAAAAGCCTTCCGAAAGCCACGCTCTTCAGGGTTTATCGAGCTTTTAATCAAATAAAATTTGAAAACTAGCTATTATCTAGAACAACTTCCAAAGATGGTTGTTTAAGAGATTGGAACTAATATTTGGTAAATTTTGATTTTAATATAACCTATTACTTAAAGGTTTTCAAAATAACATGTATAATATTGCCACTGTTTGACTTCTATAATATGTTGGGTATTTAAAGAGTAAAAAATTTTGTATGCTAATTATGGTATAGATTGTTTGCAATGGATGTATACCCACAACTTACCTATCAGAAACATTAGAAGATGATACGTTCGATGTTGGATCAAATTTGTTTTGCTGGTTCATATGTGGTGTTAGTGTATCGCTCAAGTAGATGCAGCAGAAACATGGTATGTAATGAAAAAGAATAATTACGAGATAACTGATGTTAAACAGCGGCTTATTTTTCTTCAACATGATTCTCAGATCTTGCAGGATTTAATCCCAGAGGAATTTTATCTTCGGTGTAAGTTGGATTTCCTGTGAAAGTGTGAGGAAATTTTCAGGACTCAGCGAGCTAAGTTTGACGGGCTACGACAAGGTGACTGGAATACTAGGCTTTTTCATACATCCACCATTATTCCTAGGAGGACAAATCAAATCATATATCTTAAAGATGATACTGGCCTTGTCATCTCTGATAAGGATTCTACTCGAGGCCTCATAGTAAATCATTTTCCAAAGTGTTCTCCTCATCTATGCCTCCCCTAGATAATTAGGATTTAATTCGGTCATTCCTAAGTAAGTACTCGTTTCAAGTGATCTCTTGTGCTCAAGATCAACCCTTTACTCCTAAGGAAATCAAGAGAGCGGTCTTCCTATTAGGCGATTTGAAAGCACCAGGCCTTGATGGTATTCCAGCAATGGTTTTTCAACGATGGGCCCTTTGCTCACTCGTGCAGTGTTATCTTTTCTTAACTCTGGAAAAATGCTTTCCGAAACCAATTGAACTTTCATCACCTTAATTCTAAGAAAAGTATCCTCCAGAACCAATTAGTGATTTCTAATCCATCAGCCTTTGTAATGTTTTCTACAAGATGACTTTGAAAGTTTTAGTGGCCAGAATGACCCCTGTTATGAATGACATTATATCGCACTTCCAGAATGCTTTTGTTGTCGGGCGTACGCTAGTAGATAATGTGCTACTTGCTCAAGAACTTAGTGAGTGTGTTCGGTAAAGAAATAAAGGAAATGTGGTGTTTATTGCCCTTAAAATAAATATGAGTAAGGTGTTTGATAGGATCATCTGGGAATTCCTGAAGGAGGTACTTCTCAATTTTGGTTTTTCGCAATTCTGGGTGGATTTAATTCATCAATACGTAACTGCGGTTTCTTAATATATGTAGATGATGTATATATGTTCTTGCGTCTTCACAAGAATGTGGTTCAGAATATTGTTGAAGTAAGACAAGTGTTAAAGGACTACTATTTGATGTCTGGCCAGAGTATAAATTAGGAAATGTCAAATCTTATCATTACTCCTAATGCTTTCACTGAAGGTCGGTGCTTGATTCAGCAGGAATTTGAGTTCAATGCAAAAACCGAATTCGGGAAATACCTGGGAATTAATTTGGATATTGCTATTAAGGAAGAGGACATATTCAGTGGTTTAGTGCAGAGAGTGCAAAACATGTGTTGACATTGGTCAAGTCTTTTGCTTAATAAAGCCGGTCAAGCGATTCTCATTCACTCGGTTCTCTCTTCGCTCCTTGTGCATTTTATGTATGTTTACAAATTCTTAGTATGTGTAAACAGCTAGCTAGACAAATCTTTGCGAGGTTCTAGTGGGCTGGAGACGCAAATCGAAAATCATTTCATTGGGTATTCTGGCCTAACTTGTGTCTTCCTAAAAAGTTGGGAGGTCTAGGCTTAGAGATTTTAGATCTTTTAATCGGTCTTTGTTGACTAAATAGGCATGGAAAAGTTGGTCTATTCCATACAGTCTTTTAATTCAAGTACTTAAAGGAGAATACTTTCAGCATAGTTGTTTCGCCAGAGCCAGGATACCTAGACAAGGATCATGGGTATGGTATGGTATTTTGGTTGGTCAGAGAGCTCTATATCATGGTTTACAGTGGCAAATCGGTAATGGCCACTCCATTTCTGTCTGGATGGATTGGGGCTGCCTCAAAAGCCTCCCAATCAACTACAACTTTTCCTGACAGAACACAATGATCACGGGCACATTTCAGACGTACTCGGTCCTAATTCTAATATATGGAACTTATAACTTTTGCTGAGCGCATTTCCTCCGATAATTGTCACTCTCATCCTACATTTAGTCATCCTACCGGTTGGGTCTGAATGTCTGTTTCTGGCCTTATACCATGAGAGGCACTTTCTTGACATCAACAGTGTATAAATACTTAACAGAGAAGAAAGGGGAGCATTCGTCTTTAGATATTTCCTTGCCTCCCCGTGTCTGGCACAAACTTTGGAAGCTTCCAATTCCAGCTAAAATTACTATTTTCTTATGGCAATTTCTACATCAGTGGCTTGCGGTGTCATCAGCGTTAGTGCAGAGGAAATGTCAAGTCTCTAACATGTGTCCTCTCTGTCTACGCTATCCAGAAACGCAAAATCATCTCTTCCTTGAATGCCATTGCGCTTGTCTCAGGAGACAACATTTCGGGCTAGATAAAGGCCCAACCTTTTCCTCTGCCAGAAACTAGGTTGTCCATTGTTTCGCTAAGCCTATCTTTCGAAATAGCTTAGAACTGTATAATCTTGTAGCTATCATTGTTTCAGTTCGGAATATTTGGTGTGGTAGAAATGCGCTTATATTCAGGGGCCAACAGTTTGAACTATTATTGCACAAAGTCGGAGGATGATGCGTTACATCAGTGCCACACCTCGTTTTCAAAATTTTTGCCGAAAAATAGTAAATAAGACTCCTTTACACCATAGTTGCGGTTTAGTGCAATTTGAACTTTTTTATTACCTGCTACTCCCTGTGTTGTTTTCTACCACTTGCTACTGTTCCTTTCCACTTAGTTCGGCATTCTGTGTCATCTCAGTTGTTCAGTCTACTCACTGTGGGTCTCACTCTAGCTCTCCGACCAATTTGGTTGACAACTCTACTTCACGCTTACAGTTTGGTATTGGTTTAGTGGTTTTTAGTTTACTCTCGGTTCAGAGTGGTGCTTATTCTGATGTTGTTTGGGCTACCAATGAAGCTAGTGCAACAGTTGAGGCTGTGTTTCTAGCTATTGCATGGTTATTACGACATCTCCATCAACATATTTTTATTCTTGTTTCTCACCAAGATTCACTTGTGCAGATACAAAATCGCGAAGTCGAGAACTGCCTCCCTTTTACCTCTTTTGTGTAACACAATAATCTAGGAGTACGTACATTCCTTACATGTGGCCCGAGGCACTGAAGTTGTTACGCAACTATCATCAGTAACGGTATTTTTTGCTTTCAATTCAGGACAGGATCTGAAGTAGGAATGGATAGATAGTGATCAGCTTGTTCTGCTTGCCTGATTTGGTTCGCTATTACTCGGGCCTGTTTTTTTTTCCTATGTTCACCTTTCTATCATGATACCCACTTCGCATGTATATTTTGACGTCACTTTTTGTTGTAATGCTGGATATCTCCATCTTGTTGTAAGTTGGTTTCTTCATTTGGTATATATTTCTCATTTCTTTTAAAAAATTACAAGAAGATATCCATACGCATTTTAGTCCATTCTTGCCCCAGTCATGTACTTGTGATTGACACCGAACCCATAAAACTTTTAATGGCAGTTGCCACAATAAAGTAACATTTAAATGTGGGATTGGGATATAATAATGTCTTAAAGCGACTCGCTTCATATGAGGATCTGCTGCGACTTTAGCCTCGGCTTCTGACGAAAAGACTGCATACTCAAAGGGTCTGCTTAATACCCTTTTTTGGGCACTCAAAAACGAACTTCTCCGGTCTACGGCTGCAAGTGAACTTCTCGTAAACGAGTTTGCACTTAAAAGCTTTATTGTAACCGTTTATTAAAGAAGTGAACAGAGCTTGAGCAAAAAAATTGAGCTCGTTTATTAAACTAGTCAAATATGAACGATCAAAATTATTCATGAACGACTCATATATTCATGAACCCAATTATTTTATAATCGAATGTTTAGCATAATATTTTCATAAGCTCAATCCAGAGAGCCAGAAAGCCCAAACCAAAACCTAAACACTAACCTAGCTACTTCTAAATATCTGAAAACACTCTTGCTTCCCTTCTTCCCCTTTCTCTTGCTTCTGGCTTTATCAAATTTGACGGGAGGTCATCATCTCAGCCTGGCAAGATGTTTGCAGCAACTAAGAGAATGCTAAAAGGAGGACTTTGGTGCCGAACCGGTTGTGTTTAATCTGTTGTGCTGTGTATAGGGTTTAAACACATGGATGCCATTGATGAGATCTTCAGATTGAAGCTTTGAAAGTCCTTACCATAATTCATGTCCTTTCATTTAATTCCTCAAAAGTTGTTAGATCTTAAAGTTTAGTATTTTATTTTTTCTTTTTTTTTGTTGTGCGCATTTTTTCAGTCAGCAATAAAAATCAGGGCATAAAATTAGATTCAATTTCTTGATTTTATTTTCTTATTTCTTTTTTAGGAATCGAGCTTTGCTGGTGTTCGAAAAACTTCGCGACAAGAGTTCGAGCATGGATTCGGAGCTTGTGACGAACAAGAGTTGAGCTTGAACATAGTCAAAGTAATCGAACACGAGCTCCAGCTCTCCTAAACGAGCCGCGTACTTGGTCATTTGCAGCCATATTCTCCACATTAAGGTATTAGCTGATTCTCTTTTTCAAATCTCCTAAATGAAGACGTTTTTTGATCTCCCAATAATGAAGACATCACAGATACCGTAACACCTATCATATGGGAATTTTGCTACATAGTATCATAATTTCATTATTTCAGTACCGACATGGCAAAATCAGTACAGTTAAAAGAGGTCAAGTCACTAGCAGCTTTTGTTTCTCATGCCCGAATAATATCCATTAGGACTGGGTGCACGATACCTAGTTGTAAAGCGATCTGTCACTCCTTTTTATTATTTTGGCCCCTTCTGTTATATAAGACAATTGTCCGTAGTTGTCCATAATAGTGTTGATAGTTGTATGTATTAGTGACTTTATCATGACCAGTCGTGATGTTACATGCTAGGTGTAAAACCCATTTGCTGTGATTTTCAATTCTATTTTCATGATTGAGAAAACATTGTTCAACGCAACCGCTGTGGTTGCACTTATTACAATCAACTAACTGGTAGGCAAACAAGGAAGAAAATACTTATTTTTCTTTGGTCTCATTTTTAAGTTGTACGACGTCATCGTTTTAACCATTACACTGAAACTTTCTTTGTGATAAAGGACGAAAATATGTAGTGACGCTAATAACGACGGTAAAATCTGCATGCCTAGGGAAAAGTAATTGGTGAAGATTGCAACCACTGAGGTTTAAGAGTGGCAGAATAGTGCATTTCTCGTTATAGGTGTATCTAGCTGTATCCTTCACTACGAGCCTCTTTCATGGATAAATCGTAAACCCAAACCACCAAAGTCCTGAAAAGTGTGTTCGAATCCACCATTGCCATGATGCAAAAATTGGTGCGGGGGCTGATCTAAGTGTAAGATCGGTTTTAGGAACCTAACTTAAACACACTTTTTGGAAGAAAATGTTGATTTAAGTGCAGCAACAAAGACTTTTCCCTCTAATCTCTTTGCCTTAAAAGTGTCATGTGTTTAACAATGTTTATATACTCTTTCTACCTTAAAAGTGTCATGTGTTTAACGATGTTTCTACACTTTTACATGACCAAAATACCCTCAAATATACTCTATATTACAAATTTTCTGGGCCTTTTTTCAAAACCGATGCAAACACACTTTTGCTCATCACAACTCCTCGAATCGTCGTGATGGTAGGAAAACAGAGATAACTGCACCTTCCCTGCCACAACCGTACCCCATCCCCCAGAGATTTTTTTTGGCAGCGCAGGAACTTTACGAAGTTTACTCTCCTCACAACAACTTGCAGGTGAACTTCAGCCGAATAACGAGTGTCAAGAACTTGCCTCTTATGCTACCATGACCACACCTCCAATGATGAATTCACTATCAACCTTCCACCGGCCACCAACACCACATCTGAAATCTTGTACAAAACTAACTTCGGCTTTCTGGAGAAGAGGAACTTCCTCTCCCATAATACTACCGGTATGCTGACTTTTGATTGAATTAGACCAACTACACCTGCTCTCTTCTCATCTGTTGTCCACGATTTTGCTCATCTTACTCATGGGTTCACTGCTTTCATGCTTCCTTTGGCTTTAACATTTCATACGAGGTGTTTAAACGTATGCAGGAATGCACACCGTTGCGTTACACTCTTTGCACACCACATGTTTGATGAATTGTTTCCGTTTTCCACTTTTGCTTGTTGCTTTTCAAACCAAATAATCAACTAATACTCGAATAACTTTGTTTTTGAGCCAACACAACAATACAACAGTTTTACTCCTGAGGATAATGTCTAAAATCGGGGTTCATGCATCAAAATCAACAAAACAATATGCTATTAACAGTCGTCTTAGATATGCCAATGCATGACCTTGTTCCTTGGGGGATTCCCCCAATTACTGCCTTTTTATCCTCAGCCCATCAGCTAATCAATTTAGATGCAACAAGCCCTTTCTAATCTATGAATAAACTATTGAAAGCGATGGATTCGAACCTGCGTAATGTAGTTCCCCGTCAGATGAATCTTTTTAAATTCCAGGATGGTTCCTTGTTCAATCGCATTCCCATGAGTCAAACAACTCATGCACGGATTGATGGCAATCTGAAGAACTCCGCATGACTGGAGAAATTGTACCTGAATTTGTGTGTAGCACTATTGCTTTCCAACGCTTGACCAACCTTAACTTTAATCGTCCCTGGCCATTGTAGGCATGTGCTTACATCACTCACTCACTCTCTCTCTCTCTCTCTCTCTCTCTCTCTCTCTCTCTCATGTAGATGCTCTTTTAGAGTAAACTTTTCTTCTCCTCTTTTACGTCTTTTGGCTCAAAACCGAATTCAAATGCACACACATACGCATGCTCACTCACAAACTCTGGTTGTTCTTATGGAATTGATTTTTGTGGTTTGGTCTACAATTTCTGTACTATTTTCTGGGTTAGGATTGATGGCAAATTGAACCATAATCATCCATGGCCATTGTAGGCCTGAACGTATATAACTCTCTCCCTCTCTCTCTCTCTCCCTCTCCCTCTCTCTCTCTACAACACACACACAGATGTTCCTTTAATGTAAACTTTTCTTCTCCTCTTTCACATCTCTCTCCTCAAAACCAAATTCATATGTACCGACAAAACACAACACTACCCCTAGACACATATGCTCACTCACACACTGGTTGTCGTTCTTATGGATTTGATTTTGTGGTTTTGTTTACAATTTTTATACTATTTCTTGTGTTAGGGTTGATGGCATTTGGATAACTTCGCATGCCAGGACAAGTCAAACCTGAACCTGCGTATAGCAGCATCACTTTCCAATGCTTGACCAACCTTAATCATCCATGGCTATTGTAGGCCTGCAGGTACATAACTATTAATCTCTCTCTCTCACGCGGCACATTCACATTGATATTCTTTACTGTAAACTTCTCTTCTCCTCTTTTACATCTTTCTCCTCAAAATCGAATTTATATGCACCCCCACAAGAAAACACAACACTGCCCCTAGACATGCATGCTCTCTCCCAAACTATGGTGGTTGTTCTTATGGATTCGATTTTGTGGTTTTGGTTACAATTTTCTTATTTTGCGTCTTGGGATTGGGGTCTCTTTAGTGCTTTCTTATACGTACTTTCTATCCTCTCAAACAAGCATTTGATAAAAATAGTCAATTACCATATTTATTTATATTTGCTCTCTTTGGTTTGTTTATTGTATATATGATTGGGTTGAAGAGGAAGAGGGAATAGCAAATAGATTTGGCACCCTTTTCATGGTTTTGGCAAGTTAATGCATAGCGTCACCAAGAAATCAAATTGAGCTTTTATCTTGGGCTTGAAAGAAAACCAAACTAAGTCTCCCAAGATTGTAGAGAATAACTCACTTATCAAATATTTTGGTCCACTACTGTTTGTAAATTTGAAAACGTCAGCTTCGGTTCATAATGTTCAAGAATTTGAGGCCAACTATCTGCAAGGCACTAAATTACTTCTTTTAGCCTAGATGTTAGTTTTTTGTATTTGTTTGGCAACAAAATTTGTGAACATATAATGTTATACCTTTCCTTTCCCGTCATATGTAATGTATCTCGAATCTAGAAACAATTATGTAATTTTGGAGTCAAGTTATATTCTTATAGAGATGGAAATCCATCATGTAGTGATATGAAAATTTGACGTTAGTTAAGTATTTCATATATTTTGTGACTATATACAAAAACTTTTTTCATCATATATGGATTATAGTAGTTCGTTAGGGATCAATTACTGCAACGGTTGTTTTTCAAGGCTTTCGGGATATTAGCTCTGTCATGCTTTTGCTTGAAATCTCATTTTACTGTAGTTTATTCTTGAAGTTAAAGCTTGACATAGTTCTATTTTACAATAGTATTTATGTTTTTATATGTTTTCTCCAAATCTTGATTGTTGGTTTTTGAAGAGCTGCTTAAGTTAATCCCGAGGATTGGGCCAAGGTGGACGACAAACCCCTCTTTCCTTCATTCATTGCTAGAGTTGTGAACGTTTGATGAAATTGATTTAAGATGTCTATGAAAAGGTGATGCTACGCACGACCCTTATTATCTTCCGCTTCTATTATTTTATAGATAATTTACATACACCACACACCTATGAATGGGTTGAGTTGGTGGCCTAAAAGAAGACAACTTTATTGGTTTGATCTCCCTTTGCTTTTTGTTTTCCTACATGACTGTTCATGGAAAAGGATTAATGTACATACTGTTTGACTTTTATGAAATTGCTCTTGCTACAAGTTGGAGGATGCCTATAACTTCATTGTAGTCCATATGAAGGGTCCTTTGGTATGAAACAAGTGACTTATATGTGAGAATAAGGAAGTGTGTACCGCATGTCATGCTATTTTGACAAACTTCAGTTCTCTTGAAGTGTTAAAGTGGAAATCTAATGCATGAATCCCCTTTTTCTTTTGCAGGTTTTTTTTTTTATAGATAATAGGTTCCCACCTTGCCAAACTAATAGCAAATTATCGTATGAAAGACTGGAAGTTGTGAAACCAAGAGAAAAATATTGACCTGGTCGTTGCCAAGATAATAGAGCCTTCTTTCTTTTGTACATTCATTAGTGTCTTATCGTACTTTATGATCTTACTAATCTTAAGATACATAACAATAAAGAATTATGTTGTTGCTCCGGCGCTGAATTTCAGTAGTTCTACAGGAAATGTTCAAGAATGATGGATACTATGATGAAAAGAAATGCTTGCTTACATTAGTCAACTCACAACTTGTGAGGTCTCATAAAGATAGGGGTTTTAATTTTATGATGGGGGCATGGTTGGTTTGGCATGAGTGCCATACGAACTTGATTTGGTTTTATCTTAGATCCCAAATAAAAGAAAAGGTAGATTTAGGTATTTTCATGTTAATTTTACTGTTATTGCTACAATTTTTATTTTCTTAGTCGAACATGATTAACACTGTAATGTAACTTTTTCAATAGGTATACTTGAGAACTTAGAGATCAAATGGAAAATTTTGTGCCAACTTTTATGGATTTAGAGATATGTTTTAAACACCAAGTAATGAGCCTTAAGTCTTACTGATTTAGTTTTGGTAGGACCATGAAAGTTCATCATTGGTGTGAATTAGATAACAGATTAGGATGGAAGAATGTTTTACACCTCGAAAATACGAAGGGGAGCGATATATATTGGGTTTCGGAGAGAGAGAGAGGGAGGCTTGCAGAACGACGGTTGTAATAGCTCTGTCTCTTTTGGTGCCATCAGGGATATTAGCTATGAGCTTGGGAGTAGTCTTGTAAATGTGCTATAGCAGCAGTATTGTAATAAGTGTACAATTTCATGTAAATAGTCTGGCGATTCTCTCCGATGAATATCATTTCCATATCCACCATAGCTTCGACTTCCACCGTGGGACAACTTGACCTACCACTATATGCCACAATCCAACTATATTCCTCCCATTTTGTTGCCATGGATGCTGCTGTCACCCTACCGATCACCAACAGTACTATCAACTACGCATCACCATCTCATCGTACCCGTACCATCATCAGCCCTTTTTATCTTGAAAGGACAGTTCAATAAGAATAAGCTAGATTTTTTGGTTCAACTTACTGTATATTTAGTCTCCTTCTTGAATAAGAGGCATGAATTTGTCTACATCTCTAGCATAATCACCAAGGCCAGGGCTTTATGTCTAATGTAGATGTAAGTATTTTTCATCTATGGTGGTGGTTAATGATGATGACATTGATAAGTTGCTGATTTTGTAGAGTATTTATTGGATCAATCTATAACTAAACCTTTAGATAATGGATTTGAAGAGACGTAATGAAGGAGAAGCAATCAGACGATGAGAACGAGGGGCCATAAAGGTGTTGGTGGTGTAGGTCTTGACAAGGCAAAAAAGGGTATGAGAGTGTGATGGTGACTGGTGGCAGCAGTGGACTGGTGGGAAATAGTACAATCGAGCATTTTATAGCAACTAATGTGGTAGATAGGCAGTTGGTGATAGAAGTGTTGTATTGTGGTGATTATTATGATGGTAATGGTTCGTGTCGCTTTGGGGATTGTGGTGGCAGATTGGTGGTGCCATTATGGTTATAGAGGGTGAGAGAAGATATTATGGTAAAGATAAGGAGAAGGGAAGGAAGAAGAAAAATAACAAAGACCATATTAGTGGGTTAGAATAAATTTGGCTTGCATCACGTGTAATAAATTAATGAGATGACGATTTTGCCAGGTGTTTACAAGATGTAGTTTTAAGTAGCAACAGTATCGACCCAAAGAAAACTTATTTTTGTAGAGCTCCATCAGCCGGTTCGACTTGGTACGGTAGAAAATATAATTTAAGTTACCGATTTGCTACATTCTAAACATTAGTGAGCTGGGTTTCGTGTATACATGTCAGCGTACAGATTTGGAATTAGCTATACAAGTACTAAAAACTCATCTTTTTTATTTTCCATAAATCTGATTTCAACTCATCTGTTTTTCTTTCCATAAATATGATGTCTCAACTCTGTTCAATAACTGGCAATAATTGGCAATTATGGCTTTTATGTATCATTGAAATTTTGCATTGTCCTTTTCATTCACCACGATTGACAATTTGATTGTGCTATTTAGGGGTGCAACTTCAGTGTGTTGGGTTGGTATCTACTTTAATTCCAGAAAAAAAAATTGAATTAATTGGGTTGGTTGGGTATACCTAGGTTTGAATAAATATATTTTTTTAGCTTAAATAAAGCAATGGTGGGTGGTTGACCGTGGTGGTGGCTACCGACAGCAAGAGGTGGCGGGTGGTGGCGGCAGTGTCCGGACAGAGGAGATAGAGACTATCAGCAATGTTGACAACAGGTATTGTTGGCAATTGTCACCAATGATTATTAGCTAAGACAAGTGGCATTTGACGAAGCGACGATACATGGTGGTGGCTGGTGGCGGTTTTTATGTGGAAGTTACTAACAATAAATGAATCTTTATATAAATGGGTTTTAAGAGCCCAACTTGACATAACCCACTGTTATCTTGAACCAACCTATCGTAACCCATTTTGTAACTAAGTAGGTTGAGTTAGGTAAAAGCTCACACTTTTCTTGGGTTGGGTAGGGTTGGGTTGGGTAAACCCACAAAAATCCAACTCAACTTGTAGCCATAGTGCTTTTAGGTCCACATTATCTGTCTCCTTTAGTCATGGTCAGACAATTTGCATATCATTTTTGTTTTTGGCAAAACAAGAGTAATTATTTGAACGCCGAGACTTTTTGCATCTTCAGCGTTCACATGTCATAGACGTTGGAATGCAAAGTTAATGAGACTACTATTACCCACGCTCTTTGTAGCAATCATTGTGGAAAGGAAACTTACTTCTAGATCATTGGGCAAATATAGAAACAAAGCCGAAGTTGTGTGGACAATGTGATCGAGTGTGTGCTACTTGCTGACTGCAGTAGGGTAATTTTTGAAAGACAAAGAGGTGTAGACATAATATGAGAAGTTGAAAAGAAGTGGTGTATGTGATAATAAGTTTAAAATTCATCGGTTCCTTAGTTTATGGAAAAATATTGCTCACAAAAAATGTAGAAAATATTCACGCGCATAGCACGTGTAAAACAATTTTTTTACTAAGAAAATATTCACTTTGCCCACCTTACATCTGAATCCTAGATCTGCCGCCTGTGATCAAGACATACCAGACGAACAGCTTCTCTTTCAATCACTTCATTTTTACAGGACCCAGCGGTCTCCCACCTCACTAATCTTGCAAGTTTTGAAATGATAAGAAGTACTCCGTAATTTATATGCTACCTCCTCTTTACACCTTCACCATTGCCGCAGACAAAAAAGAGGAATAACATAGACCAATACTTTTAAAAAATAGGCCGAAGAGGACTCCGTCGTGGCCGGATGGCAAGACATATCCATTTTACTTTTAGTGGCAATTCTAGCCGTCGTAAAAGTGTTGCAAAAATTATCATTATAGGTGCTACCAACAACTTTCAGGCACCAAAGCATTTTTTGCAGCGAAATTGTGCATCACCCAATGGGGCTATGCATGCTAACATTCAGAAGGCTCCGAAGACACGAGAAATTAAAGCTGGAAAATCATTTTTTTAAGCTAAGATAGTACATCATGCCATTTCTTAGTCTCCCACGATTTTTTTACTGCTCAAGACCTCTCAGATTATTATCCAAAAGAAATGAGAAGATGCAAACCCTTAAGCAAGCTTGGGGTAGGATCCTATACCAGTTTCCGCGTAATTCTGCAGCTAAGATAGTACCTAATTTCGAGAAAGATTAGCGATGGGGAGAACTCGGTAATTCACTCATCAACCCTTGCTCTAGCTCTTCCATGGTCAAGTGCCAACAGCCACCGGTTAAGACACTAAATCAATCCTGCATTCCTAGTTTTACATGAAATAGTACCGACATTTGAAGGGCATAGCCCAGCAGACTAGAGAAAAACTTTCCACTGAAAACCCAAAGCTTCTTCCTCGCGCAAGTCACCAAAACAGATATGTTAATCATTTTCAGGCTAAGCCAGATGCTACTATTTTTTACAGGTGGTACACATTCCTTGCAACCTCAACGCCAGCGCGTGTCAGACTGACAATTTGCTTCACAAGCTTCGAGCAACCCTTTCGTACAAATCAGGAGGCCAGTTCCTATTCAAATTGTTGGCCAGAAAATTTGCTATCTGCAGTGGTAGAACATAAGAGAAAATGCCATCAAAGACATAAAAATACACTCAAATTCAGAACCAAAATCAATAAGGAGATCTTACGCGCACTCATAAAAATGGCATCGCGGACCGCCTTATACAATACAAATGTAATCAATAAGAAACTACACAGATAAGGATGGCAATTTAATCCAAGCTCAAACCATCAGAGTGCAGCCTGGATAGGTTAAGAAGCAGACTGCTCCAGAATAAGCCACTTACGAGTTTTATCTTTGTCAATTACTTTCTATGCGATAGATCTGCTTAAAACGAGACCAATTATAAGTACTGCTCCAAGCATACTCTGCAAAACGAAGGAAAAGGTTGTTTGTGCTTTTCTTCTAGGAGAGGCTACTTCCACCCGCTCAGATTCTAATCCACCCCATCTTCAGGGAAAAGAGGAAATCAACCATTTTAATGAAATAAGAAAATCATATCCTGATATTCTTTTTGCTATCTTGCACCCAGAACCAATTCTCTGAATTACCATCTCCACTCGCCAACATTAATTGCCTTCAGGTTTTGGGCCGACAAACGAAATTGGCCGGACTCGACTTGGCAGCCTGCGATTTGCCATTTCTAGGTACAGCAGGAGAAAAGGCTCTTCCCATTTCACACTTTTGTAAGTAAAAGGAAATATGGGATTCTGAGCAGATGGGTAAATAAACCAAAATTGAACCCAAAATCTTACAGATTATTCCACTGTAAAAATTCTTCATCACCGTAAAAAAATTTCATCACCGTATTTCCTTCATTTGAGTCACGTTTTGCTTTTAGTGCTTCATCCCTTAGTTGCACAAAGCGGGGGCGGGTGCGGGAGCGGGGGCGGGGAAGCGTAAGCACCAAGAAGAATCTGAGGTTGGGAGCGGCTTGAATAAATAAATGCGTAAAGAGTATTATCATTTGTTTAGCATAGTTTACATAGATAGCAACAACAAATAAGGAGACTTTAAGGACTTGAAGGAAGAGAGAAACAAGGAATTGAGTTGAAAAGAGCTTGATTTTCATGTATTCTATCACTTGTTCCATGCATCTCTATCCAGCTAGCAGGATCGAGTTCCCATCTTAGCTTGGGACGAGATCCCATGGAGCTCCTAACTTGGGATCGCAAAAGCGAGTTTCCAAGAGAGAAACGC
Source organism: Escallonia herrerae (assembly GCA_033070095.1). Lineage (NCBI taxonomy): Eukaryota > Viridiplantae > Streptophyta > Magnoliopsida > Escalloniales > Escalloniaceae > Escallonia > Escallonia herrerae. The sequence goes on along the minus strand of JAVXUP010002098.1, from coordinate 55,611 downwards.
CACCATATTAGGAGTTTCCTGCAACTAAGCTTCATCCACAACATTCGTTTTCTGGCCTTTTAGTTTGTCCAGTATCTCTCCATCGTCTGACCTCATCTACCACCATGAAATTACCCACAAGAACTGCCACGACAGTGTGGCTTCAACCTCTAATGAAGAACGATTCTATGGAGTTTGAATGAACAAGAACTCCACAAGGAATGCCTACTTTACATATAAAGCTCGTATATTTTCATTGTTTACCCTACTGACCACAAAATTACCCTACTGAAATATTGAGAAATATGTTACTTATTTAACAGGTTATCATATAGCTAGACACAAAGTTACAAGCTACAGACGCTTTCCCAGTGCTCCCGCTTTGGAAAATTTTGGAGTTTGGAACTTCCGTACTGCGATTTTGATCATGCTCTCACTCGACTTGGGACCCAACCCAAGCATACACAAAGTATACCAACCGATAAAACAAGCACCCAACAGAAAAGAAGAACACACAAGCTAAGACGAGAACAATGCCCACGACCATAACACAGAGCACTGGACAACCTTAACAGCACTTGCCCAACATCACGTTTCTTAACGACTAATCCCTCGACTGCAGAAGCTTCTTTAACTCTATATACATCTTCTTAATGGAATACGTGAGACAGTATCTTGCCTTCCTTCGATCTTTTCAAAAAGCTTCAAGCCTTCTCTCCTTCACCTCCAAAAGATAGACCAGGCGTTTGGCCAAAGTCATTATATTTGCCATTGCCCAATAACATGCCCGACCACTCCATATCTTCAAAGTCTCCAGGCTCCGAACTAGCATCCTGCATACCAAATGCAGGCCAAGCAAACCACCTGTCATCATCCTTTGAACGTCATTATTGCTGTTTCTGCCCACTACGACTTCACTCACCAAATTTCGTAACCCCTGAGAAACATAAAGTTGATTGCCAACTCCCACTTCATCAATTGGTTCAGGCACTACCGCCAAACTCTTATCAAACTCCTCTAAATAATCAAAATTATGGCCCTTTGAAGATCCCCAATACCGGGTAGTATACACCTGTCCCATCTGTAGTAGAACTCTTGCCAACAACACTCCGAAACTGACCCAAATCAAGCAGCTCGGGAGATCTTAGCCCCCCAACCTAGACTGCATTATTGATCCCCAAAGAATCAATTGAGAAGAAAGCAGGCCACCACCAATATTTGGCGTAAGTGTATCATCCTTATCAATAGGAGAATTCGGGTCAATAGCCGTAGGGGAAACGCTGCTGCCGTACTCTTAAGACCACTAAGGGCTCAAATATATTTATCCCTTGATCCAAACCAAACAAAAGCTTGATTCATCCCTCTTCGCGCCCTGCATGCAATGGGGTTCAGTCCTTCTACCTAAGGCCACAATCGCTGGCCAGGGTAACGGCCCAGCCCATCTTTAAGAGATTCATTGAGCCTTAGAAATTTGAATTCAATGCAAAAAGAGCGTCCAGCTGTCTACAGCGTGAACCTGACTCCCCAGAAAATCCCACAACACCCTTTACATACACGTGCTTAACACCCACCACCTCCTTCTGAACATCTTCTATCGTCACCCCAAAGCCGTAATAATGGAGACCGCAATTTTCTTGCCCAACAAACCTGAGGGATGCCCGAGCAAGCATCTGCTTGCATGCTTCCACTTCAGCTACCCCCTCAGCCACTTCCCTACCATCATGCCTGCCGGACACCATGATCAACGATATTTGTACATGGTCATCAAGAAACAGCACAAGATCTCCGCTGATCACCAAATCCTTTCTGCGAATCATTTTGATTGCACTACAACTTGACTCCGATTACCCTTCTGAAGCACTTCTCGAGCTTCATCCAGCCCTTGCCGCCAGATTCCTCCAGAATCGCAGTACAACTCCCAACCCTAGATCCCCATTTTGAAACATTTCCACCACAAGAACCCCTGAACCACCACCAATAGCACCGATCCTAATCACAAGACTACGCCGAGTATATTCCTTTACAAAACCGTAGCCAAAAGCTTGAAACAGTAGACGCATCCAAGATCCCACAAATCCACAACATCAACACGTGTGTAGTACCGGCAAACCTTGCAACTTTTGCCCCTTTCAAACTAATTCAAAGCATGGAGAGAAAACCGCAGATCTTTAAAAATCAAAAGCGTTTTTCACCCATCCAAGAGAAAATCCCTTCCAACACCCACAAAAGAAAAACATTACCAGATCTCAGCCTCAATAGAAACATCATCAACATCTTTTAGCATCGATAGATGATATCAGGATACAATTACAGCATAAAAATGGTGGATTTTATCTTTCAATTTTTTTGCATAGTCAATCGTAAACAGTTAAAAACCTCAATCCCCTTCCCCTTCTCCTAGATGCCGAAGCATTTCCTCACTGTGATTCTATGGCACCTAGTTAAAAATGTGGAGCAAAATCTTCGTCCCTTTATTTTCCACATGCATGCATGCCAACAAGTTAGAGGGTTATGACAAATATAAACAGGTAGTTAAGTAACAGAATTTAGTTTATCTAAAGAGCACTGGTCGTCATAAACAACAACACAATTTCAAGAATGCTATGCGGCATTAAAGCAGAGAGAGCCAAATTAAATTTGGAAACGGGAAGAAAATATTTAATATAACACCGTCAAACATACCTTGGTCCTCAAGGCACGAAGTGATCCGTCTGAATCTGTGACACTGTCTAAACATTGAAGAGCAACCTTAAGAAGGTCCGGCACACAAGCTTGGACATGAGGCGATAAATCTTGGAACACATTTGTTGCGATATCTGGAGCTCGTGGGTCTAATGGAAGAAATGGAAGTTTAGCAACCTCCCTTAAAGCATCAATGTGATGGCCTAGTCTTGCCAACTTATGGATAGACAAAATCGTCTCAAGCTGTCTCAACACAGTTTGTTGCTCCAAAACATTTTCTCTCTCTTGAAGACTGCACAACAGATGAATGATACAAGTCAGGAAAGAAGTGAGAAAAAAACTCCAAACTACTTCACCCTTGAGATCAGCATTTAACATTGTTCTCCATACTCTAATTATTTTGACGTTTCAGACAATAGGGAAATTCTACAAGGAACAGTAAATAAGCATAGTATTTTTCTTATACTTTTTTCTGAAACAAAAAGGTTGGTGGATTTGCAGAAGAAACTAGGCACAACAATAGTCCTGGAATGCAACCTTATCAGTTTGAACGAAAACAAAGCTTGACATCAGGTTATAAAGCCACAAGCCAAAAGAATGACCTGACTTCAGGATAATATTTGAACGCCTCTAAAAGCTCGTTTCCTGATTGAATGAGCCCAGCAGTCCGGCTCTCACCATCCAACCTACCACGTGATAAGGCACAAATTGCTTCAGAGAGACACTTGTTTATGGTGTCCAAGGCAGCTGAAAATGCCCCAACTCTCCGCTGAATTTCTATGGACTGAACATTGATAGTGAAATACAAAGTGAAAATTAGTACATAAGGTAGACAACTGACCAACATACTAAAAATTGGCAAGCAACGAACAAGTTGTAGGTTAAATAACCCCTGGGTAAAGATGGGAGGTTGCGTAGGCGGGGGGAGGGATCACACAGCCAAATTTTAAGCATTTAAAACTTCATACAGAAAATTACTTAAAAAATATCACGTATCTAAATCGATAGGCATATGGTCCCACTGGAAAGAACAACACTGATGTCAGTTTTGCATGTCCCTCTATTATGGAATCGTTCTTCTGAAGAGATGAGATTAGTGCTTGAGAAAGTTAATTGTGTGCTCAATATAAGTTTACAGTGCATCAAAACTCAAACTGACAGAGGATCTTTCGGGTCTACCAGCGGACCCAATTACATAAGTTTCTAATCTAGTGTAGCCACTAATACGTAATGCAGCTCTGTGTTGTGTAACTCTATAAATGGCCACCAGGAGGGAAGCCAAGCTGTGAGAACGCTTACAAGAGTTGGCCTGTCCTCACATTGAGAGATGTTGATGTGAGATAGAGGTGATTTAGACGAAGATAAAGGATTGTATGGAAAAATTTAATAAGAAAAAAGATAAAGCGCCCATATGCATTCCGTGAGTTGCTAACATAAAAAGGGACAACTAAGGTACATGATAAAGAGTAAAAACATAAACCAATATTTACTTTGTCATAAAGCCCAGCTTCCTGACACTGGCAGGAAGCTTCAAGCAGAAACTGGTGCCTCGAGTTTCCATCTGTCAAAAATCTTCCTAGTTCACCTTCTTCTCCTGCACCTCTTGGACCAAGCAAGAGGTAAATGCCATCATCGCGCAACAACAGCTCCATGAGGAGTTGCTTCAGCATCAAACTTCTCTGCCTTTGCTGATCGGCATTCGTTCTCCCAGTCCATGACAACTGTCCACCACCCACTGCTGCAGCCGCTTGGGCATAGTATTCCAATGCCAATAAAAGATTACTATGCCGCAAATATAGTGAGCCATACTGCCTGATTATGCTTGATGCCTCGGCAGAAGCATCCATCATCCTTAGTTTCCGATCTGCTCCACCACCTTCAGAGAGAACCGCATAGTCTGCCAGCACAATCGATATATGGGTAGCATCCACATTATATCCCTCATCCCCCATATCCTTAGATAAATAGAGGACAGCAGGTAGCAACTGTATACTCAAAAGCAGAACATAAGGATACACGAGAGGGTCCTTCCCATTTTTGGTATAGTATGATGGTTCGAACTTATTCAGGTACACCTGCAAATCGTCCAAACTATAGGGTAGTAATCCCTCATTCAGGACAGCAGAAGAGGATCCAGTAGGAGAGTCTCGTACAGCAGACAATTTGAACCACAAGAAATCCTCTATGGTATTGAAAAGTGTAGGTAGTTCTCTAAGAAGGCGGTCAATCTGCCTGCGAGAACCAGATATTATAGCATATAAAAGTAACTTTTTCTTGTCATATGCAGCTCGACCCACTCTGTCACCCATCCTTAACATTTTTTCACATTCTTCTGCGGCAGCAGCTGCAGTATCGGGTGAGACAATGCCACCATTGTCGATCCACTCTGTGAGCTGGCAAATAGAAAGATAACGATCAGAAGCCAAGGGAAGACTACCATGTCCAATTAGTGAAGAGTCAGTACCTGAGGAGCGAATTGGTGGGAAACCCGAGACAAAATTGCAACATCTCTCGCTTCATTATAATACCCAGTTCTCAAGCAAAAATAGATCTGTTTCAGAAGATATAGTTAATATTGACAAGAGACTACAGACGAGTAATAGTGTGTAAATTGAACTGCTGTTTCACTCCTCTTATTTACAGTATGACAAGGTAAACAAGTCTGCGACAACAGCACAAATTAAAATTCTTCATATTTCTGCTCAAGTCACCATTAGGAGCAAAAGAAAGTCGCATGCGGAAACAAAAAAAAAAGAGAATGGCCTAGAGTAACCTTCTTAGCATGGACAAGGGCTACAGGTGCTAGTTTGAATACTGATAATTTAACGAGGGAATAACCATTATCCACTGGCAACTGGAGCATCAAGTCCACTGAACAATTGTTTCTCCACTAAGAAGGAGGGCATGTGAAATCTTCTTTTCCATTCTTCGGCACTCATTTAGCATGCTGACGACAATAAGAGGAGCAAAGGTGTCGAAGAAGCTGTGAAGGAAGTAAAGCATTGCCACGTTATATCCTATGTCATAAGTAGGAGTAAATGTGAGCTAACCGAGAATCCAGTTCATGCATTGTCCTGTAGCGTTCACTTTCTAAGGCTCAAAGATGACTATCCTGGGTTGACAGTCAGCTTTTATGCATTTTGCGGATGAGATTTTACTATGAGCTACGGTGTAGTTTTATGTTTTGGCTTTGTGCCATGTTAGTAGGGTCTGGCTTTATAAAGGATTTGTGTTCGCTAAGGTTCACTCTTGGGCTGTGCTATGCGTTTATCTACATCCATGACTTTGCCCCCTTCTGGGGATTTCTAATAAACACTCTCAACATCCTAAAAAGTGGAAGTCAAAGGTTCATACAACATTCATATATGCATGACAGTAAAAGTATTGAACTTTGATGCTCACTAGAGTTTGAAATGTTATGCACATAAAGAGAGAGGAAATTTTGTGAACGGTGTACTCTTCAATTTGCATAAATATTTGATGCCAAGGAAGTGAATTCGCAGTATACATGGAATGCAATCTGAGCTGTCAAGTGTGTTGATGTATGATAGAGTAAGGACAAAACAAGGGCAAGGACCAAGACTTCCGAGACAGAGCTTGACGATGCTGCAAGGGCGAACGTGCCCTATGAATATAAGACGACAGTTACAGTCCAATTATTAGGTCTAAAGTCGAGGTCAAGCAACGGGGTCCCACGTCAAGGTCCTATATGTTTCTCTCTAAAATTCTCTAGCTCTAGAATTCTAAAATGTGAAATAAGTTATGTTCTCTTCAAAATAAATTCTCAAGTCTCCTACTTATAAGCAAACATATGCTTGTGTCATTAAGCGACACATGGCACCCCTGGGAGTGACACCTCACTGAGAGGGCCACAAATGCCGGTGCTCCACGAACTGTCAAATCGCATATTTACCCAACCCGCCCAACATAGCATCACTGTCTGTCTGGAAAGACTGGCTCACACAGCGCTGGTGTCTCTAGAGAACCCCTTGATCTAGCCACCTAACCAAAGCCCTTGCTAAGTCCCACAGGGAGCATAAAGAGACGCAGAGAACGTGACAGTAGTGGGGAAGGGTCCCTATGCCTGACTATCAGACAGACAAAGCACGATGCCCTCCAGAAACCTGCTCCCTTCTCAGAGTAGCATGGAGGTCATAATCCCTAGGGATGCCGATGAAGAGCGCCCAATGCCGGAGGAGTCGCCTCTGTGGCAGGAGGGGAATCCCCATGCCGGAACACTGGGAGCTCCCTTACGGAGATAGTGTTGCGGAGGAGTCGCCTATCCCCGTTACGAGTCCTTGTGCCAGAGCACTCAAAGCGCACCAAGGTACTGTCCCCGAGGAGTCGCCTACCGATGGGCCGAGGTAGTGTTCCGGGAGAGTCGCCTATCCCCGCAATGAATCCTTGTGCCGAAGCATTCAGAATGCGCCAAAGTAGAGCCCCGGAGGAGTTGACTACTTGACAAATCGAGGTAGTGTTTCAGAAGAGTCACCTACCTGGAATCCTCATGCCGGAGCACTTGCAGCTCTCTGAGGTAGTATCACGGAGTCGCCTACCCTCTAGAAAGTGGGTGAAAGCATGTTAGACGACCAAGACAAAATGCGCATGGTATAATGAAGTGATGGACCAAAGCAGAGGGCCTGGTCGTGTAACAGAATCTCGGGGGGCGTGGCGCATGGGCACAGTGCCAAAGGCACATTTAATGGAGATGTTGAGGTGGCACGGTCACTAAATGTTGTGCGGGGGCACATGACATGGCAACAGCACATGGGTGCCGCCGAGTGAAGGAGTGCCATTGCCGAAGGCACATTCAGTGAAGATGTTGTGGTGGCACGGTCACTAAATGTTGTGCGGGGGCACGTGACATGGCGACAGCGCATGGGTGTCACCGAGTGAAGGAGTGCCAGGGGCACATAAAACAAAGAGGCGGCTCTTGGAAGCGGTGGCGGGTATTACGGAGATGGGCGTCGTATCGGACGCACGTGACACAGGAAGGCGCTACGGCACGACGACAGGTGTTACGGAAACGGCACTCAAGCTTTTCCGGGCGTCACGAAGCTCGAGCTCAACGAGTGTTACAAAAACGGGTTTCATGCCGGGGCCACGTGACACAGAGACAACGCTTGGGCGTCACGGCGCTAGGGCACGACAACGGGTGTACAGAGACTAGTGTCGGGTCAAGGGCACGTAACATGCAGATGCGCTAGCGCACAGTCTGGCGTCACGAGCTCGGGGGCAACAACGGGTGTTGCAGAGACGGGCGTCGTCGCGGAGACAGCAGTTAGGCGTCACGGCACTCAAGCACGGGGACACATGTCATGAGGCAAGGAGTTCCCAAGGGGAGGAAAGAACAAGGGACAAGGAAGGGAGCCCCCAAGGGATGAGGAGGGGAGCCTCCAAGTAGGGATAGCAATTAAATCCGCATCTGACAGATCTTCGCCCAGCCCCGCCCCGATCCGATAAAAGCGGGTTATTTTGACTTTGACCGGGTCATGGGGCAAGTATGGTATTTTTTTTAAAAAATCCGCAGCGGGTTAAGGTCAGGTATGGTATCATGTCCAACCCGCCCTGGTATACTTACCCTATGCATCACTTAATCTTAGTCATCCATCCTATAATATATGTGTTTTTCTACCAAACCCTAGATTTTTATCCTCTCTCTCACTCAGTCACTCTCTGCCGACTTATCTCTTACCATGCTGGTAGCCGTTGCCTCGTTCTCTCCCTCTGAGATTCTGCCGACGGCTCCACCGCCGCTGCCTCCTTCTCTCCCTCTCCCTCGCACCGTCGGCCACACCTTTCTTCCGGTAATACCGACTCTATCAACGGCTCCACCGCACTGCCACAAACCAATGAAACCACGTCCACCGCTTCACCGCCGGCCGTCGCTGCCTCCTCCTCCTTATCACTAATTCAAGTCCCGAATCCAAGGTTAGCTATATTCTTCTTACCATTTTTCAATTCCAATGTCTCGTTTTCTTGACCTCCCGTTCTTGATCTTTTCATGATCTTTCCACTTCGTAGCAGGCCTTGTGCCTTTAGGTAAATTTCAGAATCTTTGCTATTATTACATGAATTTCCTCCCATATACTCCCTTCGTCCCTAAAAAACTGATCATATTTCCTTTTTGGACTGTCCCACAAAAATTGATCACTTTCAAATTAGGAAAGATTCTGTAAGTATTTTTACATATTTACCCTTTTTATACTTTTTTTATTCTATTTTTCTCACCACATTTAATTCTCTACCAACTCATTTTCTCTCTCCTGGCCCACCACTTTACACTTTTTTATTCTATTTCTCTCTCCACATTTAACACTCTACCAACCAATTTTCTCTCTCATGGCCCATCCTCTTCCCCTCTCTCTAAAGGGTAAAATGGGAAAGAGACACAATATATAACCTAAATCCTTAATATACGTGCAAAGTCAAATGGATCACTCTTTTAGGGATGGAGGAAGTAATAAATTCTTCATATGGAATGTCCATGAATTCAGTTCAGTATTCTGTATATAAAGAGTCTATGCTTTAGCAAGGAGAAAGAGAAGGAGATGGTTAGCTATATTCTTCCTACCCTTTGTGTAAAATGACTTAGTAGTTTGTACACAACTATTTAAAAAAAACCTCCCTAATCTCTATTGCAATTCTGATTTACTTGGATCTACTAGGCTTGGAGGAGTAAGGGGGCGAGCTAATTTTGCACAAGCGAGAGATTGCGAGTCGAAGAAAGTGTTTATACAAAGTACTAACTGTACCGGAAGTTGGTGTAGCTAGGATCTGAATTCCAATTTGCACCATGGCTAGACTGAGAATGGTGCCGTAAATAGAATTAAGTGGGTGTAACAGCTGTTAACCGTGACTTGCGAGGTGCGAGCCCCCATTTGTTCTTTTCATCTTTCATGAGCTATGTCTAATGCACTTCTATCTTAATGCAGAAAATGACAGTTAATGATGTGCCAGCATGGTTGTTCTTTACATGTTTAGCTAGTGTTTTTGAGGCAAGATATATTGCATGTTGTGGTACTACTTGGTACCATTTACCACTACTTGTCAAACTACAATTGCTTTTTAATCTCTAACAATAATATCCAGTGCCTACAGAACCTTTAAGTAACCGAAACAAGAACTGCAATATGTGATCCTGTGATGAGAATGTGGTATAGACTTTAAGTGATGCCAAACCAAGCAGAAGGGGTCGGGACGGGGCGGGTTGGTGCAGGTTTTGAGTAATACAGGGAAGGGCGGGGCGGATCGGGGCAGGGAAGAGTTTTCTAAATTTACTTAAGATCGGTTATCGTATTGCACATAGATGACCCGGTGGCTGGAGGGGCGGGGCGAGGTTTCAAGAGTAGCGGGGCGGGCTTGGATTTTATAAGATCCGCATCCGACCCGCCCCATTGTCATTCCTACCCTCCAAGGGGAGAAGACCAAGGATGGGGAGTCCCCAAGGGGCAAGGAGGGGGAGCTTGGCCCGACCCAAGCCCGAAGGCCGACCCCTTTGGGGAAAGGCGCACTGTCGATTCCAACACTTGTAACATTTTTGTGCCAGAGGCGCAACACATGTCATTGATTCCAACACTTACAATATTTTTTTGCTAGAAGCGCGGCACATGACTTGAATGAGCACCTTGGGTTGACCGTCTTGGTAGCGTTGTACTTTGACCGTTGAATGCCCATTGAAGTGTTGCGAGAGCGGGACCGAAGAGCAGTCAGTAATGCATGACCAGGATGGGCTAGCTACCATATTTTCAAAGTGACTGAGAGACATATACCAAAGAGCAATGCAAAGCGCAAGGACATAAAACACCTCAAAGTAATTTGAACCATACGTCCAAACTTTATCAAATGTAAAGAATGAACAAATTCAAGAAGGTGTAACGAGAAAATAATAAGCTTCTGATGAGATAATGCAAACAAGAAACATTGTATGGCAGGTATTGCACACCTGCTGCCATGTGGTATCTACAGGAGGCTGCCTACGAGCATCACTGGAATCAAAATCAAGTACCCCAAAGTCCCTTAAACGAATCTGCAAAGAAACAAAAGTAAGCAAATTATAAATGCAGATACCCTTATGGCTCTTGGTTCTTACAACTGAACATAGTGCCGACAAACCCGAAGGAAGGCACGAATCCTTTGCAGGTTTCCAACCGAACCACCAAGAGCAGCCTACAATGAAATCAGCAATTGACCAGAACGTTAGGTTTAATAACTTGTTTTGATTCAAAAGGGTAAATAGAACAGAAACAACCATCTATCCACAAGATCATCATTTCATTGTCAATTGAAGAACATAAATTAACAAGAGAGTTAAAGAGTAGGATTTATGAAACAAAAGCACTAATCCTGACAGCTCTTTTTCCTTCAGTGAGCAGCATAGAATCTTATATGCTACTCTCTCTGTCTCTGAATACTCGTAGTTCTTTCAATTTTTCAATGCCCACAAAACATTATCTTCCAAGTATATCCCTTTGTTTTAAGCATTAATAACTCATAAACTGAAGAAAAACTAGCAAACACAAATCATTGATAGAAGTAGCCAATGGAAATCGAAGTATTTAAGGCTGGCACTTATTGCAACTCATATTGCTCTCCAACAAAACTGTATGCTGAGTCAAACAGGACCATAATTTGGGACAGGAAGAGTAGCATGTTGGATAACAATAACCATTACACACTACCTGAGCAGGATGACTTTGTATCGTTTCCATTACATATTTCTCATGCCCCCATGCAAGGTGGCGCCTTGCACCAATAACTAGGGACATTTTCTTTGAAACATTTGGTTGCACAGTTAAGCCCTCACCCATCAATGACTGCAAAATGATTCAATCCACAGATCATCGCATTACAAGCTTTACAAAGCAAACCAATAAAAATGCAATACAACAGACTGCAGCTTTTGCATTACATCTAGTAAAAATAAATGCTAAGCACATTAATGGAGTGTACCTGAATTAAATGCCATATCTTCTGCATGCTTACTGATTTCCCACCAGATACATCCAGGCGCAAGCTTTCATAAGCACTCTTGAAAGCTGTAGCAGGCTAGAATAAGAGCAAACAAAAATGGGTCAGGGATCAAGCAGAAGCCAAAATAACTCAAAATTTTGTGTTAATGCAACATTTGCAAAAGTACATTTATACTATTAACAGGATGCGACTGGAACAAATTTCAAGACCAAAACAAGGTACTCGAATATTAGCATGAATCCTTTGTTTGCTTATCAAAACAAGAAAGACTCCTAGCAATTACCAAAGTGGCACATATCCTTGATGCATCAGATATTAGATATATTAAGGATACTACTATAATCAGACAATTTAGATTTTTATCATCTCAGAATTATTGAAAGAAGGAAAAACAGGAAAGGATGCACTTCCGCATAATAAGGGAAGAAGAGAATATCTACTGCGCCAAATCAAAAATTCATACTCTAAAGGGTAAGCCACGCTGTCTCGCATTGTTGAGATTCTTCACTACTTCTCCATAGACCGCAGCTTTTTTTTCAACAAGAGGCTTATCAGCTAGAGGTGCAAGCTCCATTCTAGATGGACCAGAAGAAACCTGAGGACTAGATGCCACGGAGACCATTTGACCTGGATGACGATTAACCCCGGTGCTTGAATTGCCAAAATTAGTCCTAGGTAATGTTGAAATCCGGCTTAGGCTCTGAAGGAAGTCCCGTTTTTCCTTTTGCCAATCGTCCTGAAATATAATCCCATACAGGAATCAGGATTTGGGAAACGCATTGAACATCTATATAAATAAAGCTCTAAGTTTGTTGGCACCTGTTGTAATTCGTAAATAAACTAGCATAATGCTATTTTGCAACTGCAGTAAAAAGTAACTCTAGTACTGACATTTGCACCTGTTTTACTTTGTAAATAGACTAACATAACACCACATTTTGTTACCGCAGCAAAAAGTAGCTCTAGTATTGCCGCTTGCACCTGTTGTGTTTTGTAAATAAGTCAAACATAATGTCATTTTTGTTACTGCAGCAAAAGTAGCTCTAATACACTTGCACCTGTTGTACTAGAGAAATAGAGTAACATAATGCGATTTTATTACTGCAGCGAGAAGTAGCTCTAGTATTAGCACTTCCCAATCCTGCTCGTCCTCCAATGCTAACACCTAAAGAAGAGAATGTCCTCACTTCATTTACTGTTCAAAAAGTGGGAAACACTGAAAAGCTAAAAGCACATGGCCAGTATTTCAAGGGAAGGGTGTGAAGAGCAGCAAACCTCTACTATATGCAAAAATTGTACTTATTTCATCAATTTGTTTAAATCATTAAGCTTGGATCCCCTCCCCCAGCCATAGGTATAGGGCACTGAATATATACGCACGGAATTCAAAACATACCGGACCTGATAAACAAAAGGAACTAATATGCAATAGCAAAAGAACTTTTTCATAATAGTTTACTCTAGGAAGACAAGAAACAGCAGTTAACTTACGAAAACAACATCATCTGATATGTGAGCACGGCTCACTAGAGATAATTGAAGATGAGAATCAAATAGATGAACATAGCCAACTGCTCCAAGTAAGGAGAACCGACTACAGCAAACTTATTCAGGATAATATGAAAAAAGTACCATATCTACCCATTGTAGCACACTAACCTCCAAAACTGACATCATATAATCATTAAAACTTCGAACATTATCCTTTTGGGCTTCCTGAACAGCCGAAACCATCGCCATCTCATGGACCTGAAATGGACACATTGTAAACGACAGTCAAGCTACCAACCACTTTTCAAGCTAAGCAAAAGTACGATTGAATCCATTCAAAAGATTGAGAAAAAATGCATTGGTTCAGAACCATTGCAATGCACGAAAACAAGCACTTCAGAATTGTTCATGATTGCAGGAAACCAATTTTATGCGAATATTAGAAATTGCTAATATTTATAGGAAGAAGACACAAGGAGTACAATTAAATTATCCATATTGGCAAACAGGCAGTTCACAAAAATAAGTAGATAGAACCCTTATCAGAATTGTGCATGCATAACTTAAAGGAAGAGAGATATTGTGACTCCTAAATTAGAGAGGACCAATAAGAGTGTCGGGCACGGGTGTGTATTAAGTCAAACTTTAAATCAAAGCCACAGGGACAAAAAAATCCTGGTAACATAGTGTTCAAACTGGGAACTTTACTAGGTTTAAAGCATAACGGAACAAAAGAAAGTCTTGTTAACAATCTTATGATGAACTTCAATTACTAGTGTGTCCATGTAACATATTGTGGTGCACCACGCACACGTGCACTCGCACATGAGCCCACACGCGACAATACTTGTGCAATTTTGAAATATTTCTTGCGGATATTATGTGGTTATATATGGATATCCTTGTCAACTCACTTTTCTTACATTGTAAGGCATACTCCCACTGCAATCTACTTCTCTCTCTCTCTTTCTTCATTTCTCCTTCCCTATTCCCTTCTTCTATATCTTGCCAGTTGCCACATTAAACCAGGCCCGGCACGAGTAATTAAGAAGAATAAAGGGTAAGGATAGATAAACAGCATTCATAAAGTATCTCAATCGAAAAATGTGTGGGTGTATGAACTGTGTAAGAACACCTCCTGGGGCTCGGTCTCCTTTAGCTCTTTCATCCTTCATGAAGTGGATAGGCAAGAGGAGCTCTGGAAGTTCCACTAATGCCCACATTAATAAGCCAATACACATCCTTTAGTACAGGATTGCAATTGTCGACCTTTGCTTCTACCTTAAAGTAAACAAACAATCCTATGCAACTAATCCATAACCATAATATTCAGAGAAAAGTACCATCTTTAACAAGTTTACAGTAAATATTGGACCAGAACAAAGCCTCTCGGAGGTGAACAAGTAATAGTATATGGTTTCAGAAGGAACCTCCTTACATCCACATATGTACAACTATAGAGATTATGTGTGGTGCTAAGATAAGTTCCTCTAGTTTTTAAGCCGTAACATTTCAAATGATTTATCACCAGCTATCCAGGTTTCAAAGTGTTAAAGCAACAACAATGACAGCAACAGTCAGTGTCCCTTATTGTGATTTACACTACACTATCATAAAGGATGAAATGACCGAACTAATACACCTTGAATTCTGGAGTAAGTTGTGCCAAAACCTAAAATCATTTTAGTACCTGTTGCAAATACTCTTCAACGCTCGCCGCCTCAGTAGGGAAAACATCCTCAAATGTTGTCTTAAAAAAGAAAGTGCAAACGGTGAGTACCCCAAACTTGATAGAAAAAAATTATCGACAATCCAGAATAACAGCAGTTAAAAAACAAAGAGGCATAAGACAACATGGTTATAGGAACAGTGTATCATTGCAAAAAGTAACAGTGGACCGAAGTCATAAAACACAAGCAAAAGGTTGAACCAACGCTATACAATTCTCTTACCAAAATATATAGAAACATTCAAAGAATTTACTACCCTCTCCTAGATGCTCCACTAACAATACAATTTTTCAGTAAATTCAGATTTCACTTGGTGAGAGAGAGAGAGAGAGAGATTCTGCACCAGCATGCCAAAAAACAAAATCATTTTTAATTGATGACGAATCATCCATTACTTATTCATGCAGTGAAATCATCTACTTATCACAAAAGTAAACTTAGCAAAAGGCAAATTAGTGCAGTAATACAATTCAAAGGAAGATGATATGCCCACATGTGAAGCAAATTATTTTTCCATCTTTGCAAGTAGAATGTACAGGTCTGGAATCATGCTCCACATTTGAGATAGATTCTGCCTCGGCGGGGATGTTGGTCCGCTATTGTACCAAAATTGCGCCCCACTTATCTCCTACTGTACTCACCAGTCACCACAAAAATTCAGGTCACTTACAATTCCATTGGCTCAAATAATTGAATAATGTCAAGGAATTCCCCTTCCGTCCATCCGTCACTGCTAGCAAACATCCCAAGAATACTCTCCACAAGTTCAATAACTTATCTCCTACTGTACTCACCAGTCATCACAAAAATTCAGGTCACTTACAATTCCATTGCCTCAAAGAATTGAATAATGTCAAGGAGTTCCCCTTCGGTCCATCCTTGACTGCTAGCAAACATCCCAAGAATACTCTCCACAAGTTCAATTCTGGTGAACTAGTTTGCCAGCACGAACTTAATATCTTGAACTCTCTTCAGATTACTAGATTACAAAATCGGTGTTATTGTAAATAACCGACTGATTATAAAGCTTAAGCAAAGGAAGAATCCAACAATAGGCTGCATGGCCCTTTCTCACAGGTGGAGAAACAAGCAAGATAAAATGAGTGCACAAAAACGGAAGAGTTGTAACTACACAAACATACGAGGGACCAAATACAAGGCAAGACTCAATGAAAAGCCTTTGTGGAACCAAAGAAATGGTGATTTAGCAGGAGCTTATTACCCTGATATGCTGCCAGAATCTAAATTTTCACACACACACATGCGCAGGGGGGACGGAGGGGGGAGAGAGAGAACTTGAGGGAGAGACCTTACAAGGTAAAGCATTGAGCCAAACATTTGAGTCTCCTATTTCACATAGAGCATCAACAAGCTATTAGACTACAATATGTATGTATGCCGATCATCAAGCGACTACTTGCTCTAGAACTGTAATTTTGGCATCCTATCCTTGACATGTAAAGTGGTTGGAAAGCAACAAAATTGACGTTCTTCCAACTTCTTTGCCTACTCCATGATTCAATTTAACACAGATTATGAACAGTTCAAATTTAAAATGTAATTTCCTTTATAACTTTTTATTTCAGATTGCCAGTGAAATTTTGAAACGTAAACTGAAGAGAATCCTTTGTAAAAACATAAAGAGGAGAAACTACATTAACAATATAGTCTAAGCAAACTTTTATATCAGTAATTACTGCAGCGAACACTTGAAAGCCACCAAAATTGAGTTTTACTAGTAACAGCAGCAAACGCCAGCGGTGATAAGTACTTGTGAAAGAGAATGAAGCCAAACCAATTAAATTCGACATGGTATGAATGGTAAAGCAAACAGCCGAATAGATAAGTCTTATACAAGCAGGCCTGCATGGGCCACTGTAAAATGTATGCTTAATATTCTATATTCTAAGTAAAATGCCAAAATACATATTTCTATCTGCATTCAGATTAAGAAAACCTCATGCAGCTTAACTGTGCATCGAATGGGACGAACAAGAAAATGTACCTTTAGTTCGAAAGACTTGAGATCTCGAGCAAGTTGCTCCGCATTTATTCCTTCACGCGCGAGTAGCCTGCAAATGCAAGCAAGAATGTGATACTACCAAGAATCTTAACAATTATCTAGATCTTAAATCAAATCAGGCTGCCAAT
Organism: Escallonia herrerae; assembly: GCA_033070095.1. Lineage (NCBI taxonomy): Eukaryota > Viridiplantae > Streptophyta > Magnoliopsida > Escalloniales > Escalloniaceae > Escallonia > Escallonia herrerae. The sequence goes on along the minus strand of JAVXUP010002098.1, from coordinate 38,605 downwards.
TTATGTTTGGACCGGGATGAAAAATAACTACCAACATCTCATGGCATTTGCTACTAACCAATTACCAATTTGTAAAGAAATCAAGTGTTACACAAGACTGTTCTGTATATCTACGGCATCGAACCAGAGCAGTATCCTATACAATTTATAACAAATGTTTTACGTGCATGTATACGACAGTATATACGAAATGTACCTAGTGGCCGCAATAGATTGAGAAGGGGCTTCAGTTCTTAGTGTTTTTGACTTTAGCTTCTTTGACAATGCTTCTAATTGATCCAAGTTTCTCTGAGGAAAACAAAAAAAAAACACATTTACAACTTAGAACTCTAAACTAGGGCAGAATAAAACAAAAGGACATACAAAATTAATTAAGAAATCAAGAATAGTACCAAATTGGACTAGTAAATTTCTCTACTGTTTCACCGTCCAGGAACATAAAATCCCTATCCCAAGATAGCCAAACAATGAGTCCATCCTTCGCCAATGTAGCATTTCAACTCTCAACTCAGTCCTCAACATAAGCATTATGTCCTTTTCAATAGACTCCCAATGAATCAAAGCTTATTGATCCAAGATGGGAATGTATATAACAAACTCCCCGCTCCCACCCTTATACAAATTCCTAGAATAGAATTTGAACACGCAAGCAACGACTTTACTCATTAGTTTGACTTGTCAAACAATTCGTGTTTAATATGATGTTCGAATTATGTTCCTAAACCTAGTGAAAATTCAAATAGGGCAAATTCAAACACTCGCACTAGCGTCTGATTTTCTGGCAACTGCATTCCGTGACTATCAATAAGCTCTTAACGAAAATGTCATATACATTCGCATCTACTCTGCTGTATGCTTGGTGGTTATACGCAAGCGTGGTGCTACTAAATAAGATACAGGTATATCTCACAAGCAGCAGCATTTGGCACTGCCCTCGTTACTGCGTTAGTTTGACTCGTCAAAAAATTCTAAATTGACTAGCAAATTCTAATTGAGCATAATCCGATGTTTAGACTTTGAAATCATATCCATGAAACTAGCAAAAAGTCCAATGAGGAAGATTGAAACACTCCCACGCCACTCTCGTGTATTATCTCACAAGCTCATTGATTACCACGATTGTGCCGAGAACTTAGACGCTAGTGCTACTAGTGCGGCCCAAATGCCGTGATAATCAATTAGCTCTTAACAAAATGAGAATGTCATATATATACAGAGCAACTCTGTCACGCGATTGGCGGTCATCCGCGAGCTTTGGTGGCGGCTAGGGCAAAGTTTGCTCCGCATTGATAAAACCTTAGGGCGACATGGTCGACCTGCAATAAAGTGGAGTGCAAGGGAAATTCGACAGTGAACCCTATGGCCAATCCGCTCGAGTGTAAATCCTCGCATAAAATTATAGCAGTTGTGCAGATATAACAGACGGTGCAAATGCCATGACAAACAATATGCTCTTATCGCAACAAGAAAAATGTCGTTAAATTAGATTGCGATCGAGTAGGTGACTGCAGGGCTGAAACCCTAGAGGTGACATTGGTGCAGCTACGTAATTCAAGAGGAGAGTGACCTGGAGAGGGGGGAATTGAGCGGAAGGGGCGGCTTGTTCGACGAGCTTGGAGGATGAATGGAGCAGATCCGTCCAGCTGCTCATGTCCGTGTCGCTCGCCATTTTCTTTCAGCTTTTCTCTGTGAAATTTGCTTCGCAGAAAGGTATCAGTGCGAAGTGAGGGGAGTGTGGATTTGTTTGAGGGGGAGAGGAAGGAAGGGTTTTGGAGCTCGAAAAGCCCTAAATTTTAACTGTAAAAATGGGATGGGGATTGTGTGTGGGGCGTTGCACCGTGTGATGATGCGTCTTTTATCGGGGCCGTTAACCATCCAATTATTTTGATCTTTGTTTGTCTGGAATTGATGCGAGTTTGGTATGAGAAACGGGAGACAAGTTTCGTTTTCTGTTTTTTATAATGATAATAAAAAAAAGATTTGTATATTTTTATTATTTTTTATTTTCGTTTTGGATAAAATTATTCAAACAGTAATAAAAACACGTTAAATATTTTCAACTTTTTTCATCCAAACTTAACTCAATGTAAGAAAAAAAATTATTAAGTTTTTTTTGGTAAAAATGATAAAAGTACGGGAGCGTATTTTCCAACTGAATACGAAAATCAATATAATGAAAACAGAAAACGAATATGATAAACGTACGGACTCTTGGTAGCGAACTACTTTTGTGTGATGAACATCAAACGTCATTCATAATGTATCGTACGTCATTATAAATGTCAATAAAGATTAAGAGTTCTGTTAACAGTATACACGTTAAGGACAATTATGTTAAACCCACAATAAGATTGTTGTTCCATAAAGGATTTTTATTGTGTATAACTTGTCATTTGAATGACAATTCGGATGAGTGTTACCCAATAAAAAAATTTGTTTCTTGTACAAAAGAGTTAAATATGTAATTGACCACATTAGTATAACACAAATTTAACTTTAGTTATTAATCTTGATTTGTGTAAAGTTGGCCACTCTTAGGTCCTATTTGTCTTAAGTGTATTAAATGGCTTAATTTATGGGCAAATTTGTCAATCCAAGTACAACCACACCACCACCAGACACAGTCAAGGCTCCACCACCAATCACCAGACACAGCTATGGCTCCACCCCCAACCGCCAAGCACAGCCACGACTCCACCCCAAACACACACACAACAGTGCTGAAGTCACTCATACACACACTGAGTGAAGAAAGCACACACACACACACACAAAAACCTATCTTGCAGGCACTCACACACAAACACAATATGTTATAACCCAAGCTCAACCACCCTCAGTTCCTAAGCACAACCATTTTTTGTCATTACTGGTAGCCATGGATGAATACGCATCATCCAAGTCAAAAACCCACCATTTTCTCTTTCACCGTGACCTTTACACCACCGTATCAGCCACCACCCATCAGAGATCTCTGCCATCCAAATCCTAGCACCACTCTTAATGACGAGGAAGAATACCAATTAAACTGCACCAAGTTTCAATCCAATAATCGGTAGGCATAGATGGACACACAAATGAATCCACATTTGTATACAACTCAATTCTGTGAAGTCTTGCACTTTGGGTTTTGGATGAGTGAGACGGAAACAGTGATTGATCGCTTGGGTGGGGGTTGAGTGGTCGGTGGCAATGGTGGCTTTTAGTTCGGGATTCTTGGTGGTGGTCGTGGGTGGGAGGCTTGGGTGGGGTGTGGTTTGGTGTGGTGGTTGACTGCTAGACGATAGGCGGGTGATTGAGGCATGAGAAGAAGAAGAAAAGAAAAAGTATAAAAATAACCAAAAACCTAAAATAATTTAAAAGTGACGAATTTGTTACTGATTTAAGGGAGTTAATGGGCTGTGGAAGGCTGACGTTAACAGAATGATTCAATTGGGCGCAATTGAAAAATTCAGAGACCACTTTGACACAAATCAAAGTTCAATGATTAAAGTTGAATTTAGTTTATAATTCAGTAGTCACCGCATATTTAACGCTCTAAATAAAGATATTAGTGTAAATGCTATCAAGCTGTATTTCTCTTACTTTTAAGGTATTTTGAAATAGTTCTTACAAATGTATTAATGTTATAATGGACAAAAGCGACACATGAGATTAATAGGTCAAGTTAAAATAACACTAAGATGTTAAGAATTAAAAAGAAATTGCCTATTTGTTTATGGTGAGAACATTTTAGTGGTAGACGTCGTGATTTTATGATGTTTTGTTATGCGGACGTGACACGTTCTTATCGAACCAAGCATAAAACACAATTACCAATGAGAAACGGTGTAGAGTTTTGTGAAGAGTGCCTTCTAACTCTTTCATTCAAACGATTTAAGAGGGCTTAAGAATATTCTTAGAGATTTTTTTTGCATAACAGAACTTTTGTGCTTGTTTAATCAAACCACTCCACCGTAATTTATACATAATCCTAATCAAGTCACATACATGAAAAACAAACATAAGCAATTTGCCTTCATCTTGTTCATAAAGATTCATTTTTGTAAACTGACAAACACTTTGAGACTATAAGCCTTCACTTCAAGGACAACACACTTTGAAAAATTGTTTAATGCGATTAAACAGTGATTTGATGCAACTAAGATAAGTCTCTTTAGTCAGGATAAACAAATATCGAAAGATGTACGTGGTGCTGAAGATAATCTTTTATGCAATATTAATGGCTTTTACAGGGATGCTTCTAATTATTAACCTCGTGTAGATCCAAACCAAAGCTATGGCGTGTGCATGCATGTTTTTCTTTATCTTATTAATATCGTTAAAATTTATTGATTTGATATGAACTTAATGCATATTGAAGTTGGACAATGCCTTACTTTAACATCCTATTTAAGTTTTTTTTTCCCGGCCGTTGTCACGTTTTTTACACTTATCCCCATAATGACACATTTGCATAATTAAAACTCTCATGCGATGTATAAGTCAGCCATGTATTTCTCATTTGTTTAAAACTAGCCACGTGTAATTTAGACATTGTTTCTTTAATTTGACAATTTCATATAGCTTTTATTATGTCTCAAGGAGAACTATCCTTGAATGAAGACATCCTTCTCGGTTGGTTTCTCAATTTAATCGTGACATGGTAGGTTGATGAGGCTTTAGAATCAACCAGTCTCGCTATATGTCGAATTGTCTCATATATTCTTTTAGTGCAAACATCATGGTAAGTACTGCATAAAATAAAATTGCCCTAGCAAAAGAAGAGAAATCAATCCAATGTGATTCTCCTTCTGCTTGGTTGATCGACTTTCTTCGGAGAAATGTTGATTTATCAATATATTTGATTTTTTTCAGATAGTGAAAAAAATTAACACAGCCAGGGACTTGCTTCCAATAAAGACATAAAAAAACGCAAACCAAATTTTAGTGTCCAATGTAAATTATTGATACCCTTTTAACATAAAATTGTGTTTTATGTCTTATAACTTTTACTCTAACTTTCCTCAAAATATTTTTTTTGACAAGTAACGGTGCTTTTTCTAATACCTTCTTTTAAATTATCAACAACGTAACTATATTCCTAACTTTAAAACTCACATGAAGGTTTTTTTTCTTTCTTTAATTAAAAGCGAATTTTTCAAGTGTTATTCATGCGGCAATAAGATGATAACCCTATACGTTACAATAATTACTAATTAAATATTAAAATTGATATATATTGACTCTAAAAAATACCACTTAAAATTATTATTTTTCAAAAGTACTAATGACGACTAAATACGTTTATTAATCGTCATTATATATATACACACTACTACTTATCAAGCCAAAACTTGATTTGATGTAACACCTATCTAGTGTTACATAAAATATCAACTTACAATGATGATAATTGACATTTTAAAGAAATTTTAAAAAGTGACATAAAATAAAAATTTTAATTGGTAAGTATCTACCTATAAAATTATCTTTAATTTTCACAAATTAAAACTCATCAAAAATAGAATTAAAGTAAAATTTAAAGGTCAAATTTGATACGATAATAATATTTTGCTAACTTATGTTTAGGCACGTATGAATAATTTATTTTTCTGTAATTAAAAATTTATTTTACTAAACATGACAATAAATATGCATACGTGATATTTTGTTTATAATAAAATTTATATTGGTTAAATCGAGTTGCAGGCAAAAGTGTAAAAACGGGGCCTTCTGGTACACACCATTTTCTTTGCTGTAGAGAGTTCATGGGTTTATTCAATCAAAGCAATGCGAAATTTGTTCGCTCCCGGGCAGATAAATACCAGGAGAGAGCGTTCAGCGCCCCCGTTCTTCATTTGAACTTCACTTATACACACACCAATTCTTGTTGAGTTATAGTAATACAAAGACGAGAAACAATGACAAGGGCAACCAAAGTACTCCGCCAGGGTCTTAAAGCTGCTGAAGACTCGAATTTGCTCAAGGCCTTACAGTCCGAAATCACCCACGAGCTCTCTTCCAACCCCTACCAGGTACCCTTCAGATATCATCTCCATTTTGGCCCTAAAAGAGTCATTACTCATTAGTGACACTCTTTAGCCTAACAGCGACAATATGGGTGTGGCCTTAGCAGAGAATGCGTGGATTTAGCCTCACCCTGAGTTCATCCAGGGCTGCAGTACCCTTTGTTCCATTGGGTTTTCTCGTTTGTATTTTTACGAATTCCTAGGTTAGATTTAGTACATGCAACTTTTGACTATCACTTGTTGTTTTTACTTTGGCTTGATTTGTCAAAGTATGCTTGAGTAATTGATGATTTCTAGTTGAGTTCAATTCGATATTCAGAAGCTATTAAATCTAACCTAGAATTCGCAAAAATTCAGAGAGAAAAATCCAATGGAGTGGAGTTAGTTGTAGAACTTTTCAAGGGCACGGATTTTATTCATAATTAAAGTTTCTGTAGAATGGTGTAGCTTATGAAATTCTTATGCAAGTGTTACTTCATTTCCGTACTTTAATGTTTGCTCCCCCTTCAATCAAAAGCATCAGACTTTTTTTTCATGCTTTTGTGTCAAAAGTGTATGAGTTTTAGGTTCCTTGGTATAAATCCCGGTTTCTGTGCCTATTTAGAGGAGTATGGCAAGTGGTTTGTGTGTTGATTCTTATGTATTTGTGTATATATGCTAGCTTGCGTGCAGTGGGCAAGTAATAATTTTTATAATCATAATAAGGTGCTATAAACTTTTCATGATATTATTTTTTTGGTAAGTACGAAACGATATGAGGCTGTATGAGCGGCAAAATTGAACAGTGGTATGGTAGAGAACACAGAGATAAAAAGCTGTGCAACCTCAATACATACATATCCCTTATTTGTTTTCCGGAAGTTGTTGTTTTTGCAAGTTATTACTTTTTAAAGCACCTAACTCAAAGGAATCTAATACCAATGAAATGCGACAGTGTCGTTGAATCTGAGGGTATCGCAATGCATTCTTGCCCAATTATAATATTGAATACTAACTTACAAACAGACAATCTCCGTATAAAAGTTATTTTGAAGACGGGATGCCACGGCACAACTACAAAGGACAATGCTGATATATATATATATATATATATATATATATATATATATATATATATATGTTTAAGTAAAGGACAATGCTGGTATTAGCACAGGAGATGGTGTAAAATTTATGCTTGTCGTAAATAAACGATTCTTTTCGGACTTATTAATGTAGTTTATATATAGTAGCATTTGTTCATTTCTTGATCAATGTAGCAAACAATCTATAATGCCTAAACTAAGTTTATACACTCAAAGGGCCAAGTAGATCTGGACCTTAGAATATATAAATTCGTGTTAAGTACCAGAGTGATAGAGTAAAGAACCATAAAAAAGATAGTCCTCTTCGCGAAGGCTAGTTGAACCAACAAGTAGCCTATGTTACATGGACCCTTCACTTTGGGGTGAAGGGGCGGTGTCGACACGACTCGACGCCGACACGGGTACCGGAGCCGTGTTGGATCCGTCATCTGCCGGACGGATACGCCACGTCGACATTCCGTCCAGAGAGTGACGGGAAGGATCGAAGAAAGAAGCTGTGAAGGTTTTTAAGAGAGAGAGGAGAAGAAGATCTCTGATGCGAGAGAAAACAGAAGAGAAGATATTGCCATCGACCTCCGAGAAAGAAGAGAAGTAGAGGAAGAAAAGAAGAAGGAGAAGAAGAAGAAGAAGAGAAGAGAGGGAGAGAGTACCTTCTGCAGGAGCTGGTCACGTGGGCCTTCTGTCTGCTTTTTGAGTTTTGACAGCCTTAGTACCTTCTGCAGGAGCTGGTCACGTGGGTGATGGTTCTTGTGTACAGCCTTTCTTTTTCTTTTTTCTTTTCGAACTTTTTGATATTGACTTATAAAAAAAAGTATAAAAATATCTAAATCAAAATAAAATGTATATTGTCCAATAAAAAATGAAAGAACCTGTTTATTCTAGACAATAATTATATATAATTTATGTAAAATTTATATATACCCATAAAAAAAATTTAAAACTCAATCTCATTTAAAGTATTTTTGTGTATCTTAAAATTTTTAGCCGTGTCCCCGTACCCGTGTCCAACTTTTGGACGGTGTCCACGTATCCTAGAATTTCGAAAATAGGCGAGTCCCACACTCGGACACATACCCGATCCGGACACCGACACCGAGTCCATGTAACATAGCAAGTAGCTTTATTTGTTTTCTCATGCATATTGGCACTGAATAAAGCAAATTTTAAATCACTTTAATGATAGATTTCCACATTTGACAGCGGTTGGGCATCGTCCCCTTCCGACAATTAGGTGGTCAATAATGGATTTCCAGCAAATTTATATGACTATATGAAGGCAGCGAGCTCCAAGTGGCAAATAATAGCTCCATTAGGAGCACTCATTGAGAAGCGCTCATTATTGATCCTCATTCCCCACTCAAAAAATTGCAGAATTCCAGCTGAGAACCTACCCACTGAGTTCTCTTCCAAATGAAAGTCTTGTAAAATGACAGCCCACCTTTCAATTATTAAAGGCCGTTCTATACACTTACAGACTCTGATAAGAGTATTTATTGCTCTAGTAACTCCGTTTTTCTTGCCTTTATTTCCTTTATATTTGATTCTGTAAGACCGGTTTTGCTTACTTGCCTAGAAGAGCCCTCGCAAGTGTCATTACAAGACCAGGAAGTCAGATGTAGGATTTTTGGTGAATATAAAGCTAGATAAGGTTCTCTTGGTGAAAGTTACTCATTGGCCTATTGAGTGTTATCCATTTAAATCTCCTTTATAAGTCCTCGGTTGATCTGGTCCAAATTGCCTTTGCATAGAGCTTTGGCCTCGTATAGAAAGCCTGAAACATTCATATGGAATTACAGCAACTGCATCTCCCTATTTTATTTCCATGTTCCTCGTTTTCTCAACTTCATCAGGTGGTAATTACGCACTAATTTAGTCCCTAGCATCTAATTTGTGTTCTCTATAGTGTTCACAATCTCGCTTTTTGTTAGTTTCCATCTAGCAACTGAAGATTATCACGACATTTTTGTGTCACTGTCTGTGTTAGAATCACCAGCTTATGTCATTTAATAAACCTTCGATAATACCCAATTATTTGTTTGCTTAAAGGTCCAAGCCACTACTTGCAAGGAAAGATGATGGGGGAGTCTTTTTTCCTTAGACCTATCAGCTGTTGCATAAGTCGATGTCTGATTTACGACAATGAACTACGTGAGACGCCTAGCACAGCCACTATTGTCCAAGCCACTATTTGTTCGCATTCATTTCATAAGGCTCGGGAATAAAAGGACAAACAGCAAACAGGAAGTACCTTGCTGTTGAAAATTCGCTGTTTACTTTCTGTTCAAATCGACCACATCTGGCACAAGGGAGTCAGTGAGACGCCTAGCACAGCCAAATTAAAGTTAAGCAAGTTCTATTTTTTATTCAGTAGCACTCCCATATGGAGCCACCGTCACTCTGTATGGCGTGAGAGTAAAGGGTCTCCACTCCTTCACTCTGAAGGAGTAGAGTAAGATGTTTATCCATGCCAACATCATAGTAAAAATGATTCACCTATTCGCCATCCTTTTTGCAGACAATGTATTTATAGTCATGATTTGCACAAGTTATCAATAGTCAGGATGCACCCATCCTAGTTTAGTGGTTAAATGACAATGACCAAAACAGTTTATGTTACTTAAAAGGGCAGCCCAGCGCACGAGGCTCCCCGATTGTGTGGTCTGTGGGGGAGGGTTGATGTACGCAGCCTTTCCGGACCAGCATCTTTTCACGATTAATTTGCTAATGTCCGTAACTTTAGCTACGTCATTACGTCTGCAGCTCTCTGTTATGCCATTTTATGTTCTTGTTGCGTGACCGGGGATATACCTATAAGTCTTGTTATCTGTTGAGGGCATGCTATTAGCTCTTCTACGTAATTTTTTTAAGGTAGAATCTAATTGCCTACGAAAATAAACCGTGTGTTTCATTACTCCATGCAGAATACTCAAAGTGGTTCCTTGGGAGATTTTACAGTGGAATGGGATTCTCCAAAGTCCCGAGACATGGTCTTACGGAGGAAATGTGAGTCAGGTGAGGAGGTTGCAGTTTCAGCTTTGCTGGGTGATGAAGTCATTCAAAAGGATAGTAAGTTACCAATGGAAGTCTTGATGAAAGTTTGCATAAAAAAGCAGGGCTTGAGCTCCATCTTGCAGTTTGATTGTAAAGTTCCTAGTGAAGTTGACAGTTGGTCTGGTTTTGATATTAAAAATGCCTATTACCTCCAACCATCAACCTGTTTGGATTCTTCAGCCTACAGAGGCCCCTTATACAGGTACAGCTCTCCATTAATTATATCTATTTGAAGTTATTGCACATTTTAATTATAAGCTTGTTGTGATCTTTTCATTGTTATTCATTTACTATTTTGCATGTCAAAGTAGATTCCATGTCTGCCGCTATATTCCTTCCATTACGTTCTCCACTAGACTTGACAAGAAGGGTTAGAAGGATCATAGTAGTGTTACATGGATTTTGTTCAGGCTCTAAATATCTCTCATGTTCTTCCTTTTGACTTTCCACTTGAGAGTTTATCATGATGGCAACGCTATAGGTATGGTTTATCTTGACTAATTAAACAACCACACGGTCATTATACCCTTTTCTCCGTGCGGCGTCATATTTTCGCGCCATGGACTTAGGTATGCTTATGCCACTATTTGGTCGTATTCCTCAGAATGTCTAATATCATGCCCACTAGTCGTCATTATAAGCAAGATTAAATATCGCACATCTGGTGTGGCTTAGTCTACTTATCAGGTAACCATGACCCTTCTACATATAATCGTCTCCTTTTGGCATGTTTTTGTAATTTAGACCAGATGAAAGAGTGACGAAAACCACATGTAAACTTAAAATTAAGATGAGTGAGTGAGTGAGGGAGGGAGGGAGGGATAAATAGTCTGAAGTATTTTCTTGAACATGGCTTTTGATATGGACTAGCACTTGTACTATACTTCCGCAGGAATGGTTGAGGTGTTGATGACCCAAGTCCTTGAATCCTATCAACTTAACAATCACTTGTTCTAAATGATATGCAGAAGATTGCTCAAGATAGTTGAGAGAGGGGGAAGACCTCCCAATTATAAGGGGAGAGAAATAGGAGTCGGCACTGCACCCAGTGCTAGGTCGCAACTTCTGATGTATCGTAGCAATTTATTATGGCCGCAGGATATGTTCGGAGAAGGATATAAAACCAACTTTAGTTGAAAAACAGCTCGATGTTAAGACTGCACATTGACAATCTTGTCTCGGGCCTATGTTTTGTTAGGAAGCTACATGTATGAGTGGTCATGAAACAACTTAGAACAACAGCCACCATGCGTCACTAGAGGGGCTATCCAAATGGATACCTAACTTGAGTTCCTTGGTGGGATTTTTAAGACCAGTTCCCAACTCCAGGATCTGCACTAGGCCCGGGTGTTGCATTTTGCCTCCCGGCCCTCCTTAATCTTTGGTATTGGTACCATATAGGACATTGTCTCACACAGAATGGCTACAAAATTAAGTTCCTTGGTCGGGTCTTTTATGGCCAAAACTCAAAATCTCACATGTTCAATGTTCAAGCCAGAGGGATATTGATTATATCTCTGTCTTTACCCTTTGATCTTGCTTGTCACTGATCCTGTTCAATTGTGGCGTCCGTATAGGAGGGAGGCTTCTTTTTGCCGGCGGGAATTCGTGATCTTGGGTTTTTTGGTCAAAGTTGCTAGATTCGTTTGACATTGTGTGTGCTGTAGTTCTCATGAAAGTCTGTGGAGACAAAAGGATGGTACATTTTTAGACTCGGGTTAATAGGATAAGCCTTGCTAATTGTTGGTCTCATAGCATCAACCTAGAAGTAAATGGTAGATTGCGGGCCATTTTGCTCTAAGTTGATGCACAAAAGGTTCAGCAGGTAAAGTCCCTTGACGTCGTGGAAGGCTACCCCCATCGTGTAGCCTAGCCGGCAAGTCTCAGTGGTCTCCAATTTTCCAAAAGAGAATGGTAATTAACCCCTCATATGTCTTTGGTTTTCATCTTTGGTATGGTGTGTTATTTGTTCTCATGTATACTTTCTCTAGTATTAGACTGCTGGATCCTTAAAATATGAGGCACCCGCAAGGTTTTATGGAAGTGTTCTAAATGCTTGTTGACTTTTTGGGCAAGCAGCCCTTGGTCGAAACTCAAAACTGCATAACTGAAGCAGTAATGATTACTCTATATGCTTGATCCAGTCAGACTTCCTCTTCTATGTGCTGTCTGCAGTTCTTTGGACCCTGAGTTGCAAGGCGAACTAAAGAAATACCTAACAGCAAAGGGTATAGGGGAAAGTCTGGCCAACTTCCTCCTCCTCCACCTGCATAAAAAGGAGCAAGATCAATATGTCAACTGGCTGCAGAGACTAGAAGCTACACTGAAACAAAAGAGTGATTAACGATTACCCCAATACCATAAAGCCATTCACAAATTTGCTCTCCATTCCAGCGCCCCACATTCTGATGTAAGAAAAGAATCATGTTCGAGTTCTCATGGCAAATTTTTGTTCGACTGTTCTTGATGAGCATGCATGGAGTTATAGGATCTATTTTTCTCGAACTTGTGGTAACGTGTTAGTTTCTACTGCATTATTAAGCCGCATTTGATGTGATTATATAACTCTGATCCTTGGCCTAGAGCTAGTGTAGCGTCGCGCATTCTATTTCTGAGAATTACAATATAAAATTATCTCTCCCTCTCTCTCTCTCTACAAGCGTAAGGATTGAAATGGAAAGACAACGAAACAAAACAGGCTGCTTTGCTCTTTGGGTAAATTACATTGATCTCCCCTGAAGTAAGTCGAAAAAACGTATACCTCCCTTGTCTTTCTGAAGTAGCACTCACGTCCCTCCTCGGTTTTGTCTTGTGAAAAAAGGTTTCGAATCATGCTAGTAGATTACTTACCCCATCAATTTGTATGTGTATTGGCTGTATTCCATACAAAGTACGTATCTTATTCATGCTCCTGTCAAAAGGCTATTTTGCCCTTAATTTTGAATACTAGACGTCAACCCAATCCCTTTTTCTTCACCCCTCTGTACATTTCCATCGGGTGAAATCGAGGAAGCAAATCTCGCCATCACCACTTTACAGTTTCTGCCACTACCTCCGCCTCCGCCACCACCATCGCACAACCACCATTACCCATTGTAGAAACCAACTATACTGCGGCTGTCAAGACCAACCCACCATTGACACCCAAGGTCTGACCACCACCACCACCACCACCACCACTTAGGAGTGGCTCCTTCGCAAAAAGCCAGACCAACCCATCGTCTAAGCGCTTGGTTCCTTTGTGATTGTGTTGGAGAGAGTGTGAGGGTCAAAATGATAATGAATTTTGGGGTTGTATATAGAGCTAAAAGGGTTAGGTGGGCAATATTAGAGAAAAATTTTAGTGGTGTCAGACCTCGTCAACGACGCTAGGGGAGGTCTAGACAAGGGAGAATGAAACCAGAAGGGCGACAATGCCATTTTTTCCGAAACGATATGAAATATATTTGTAATTTTGACTTATCTCATGGAAGTTCAATGTAATTAACCATGCTTCTTGTTATTCCTTCGATCAAAAGGTTAGTTAATGCTGTTGCAAGCCGAAGCATGCCACTATAAATAAATCAGCTCTTTGATACACGCAATGGCATGCGTTTTTTTTTTTTTAAGTTAAACATGAGAATGATGATATACATAGGGGATGGAGGAGGTTTATCCAATGGATACACGAGTAGTGAGGCTACTTTCATGGGTAGACAAAGAGTAACATATTACAACCATATCAAAAAGTATCAGGAGGTTTGGTAAAGATAAAGAAGACATAAAAAGCTAAGAAGAGAGCATAATAACAAGATGCAAAAGTCAGAAAAGTGCAGCCATGAGATCTACAACTCCCGCCGGTGAAGTCAAAATTTGCTCTGATTTGTCTTTTGATATCTGGATCTGATCATCTGTACATAAGCTAACTTGGATAAAGTGATATTCTCTGAGGGTAAAATGAATATCCTTTAAAAGTCTGGCATAGTGAGCATCAGCTGCTCTATGAGTCTAAAGAACATAAATAAGAAATTTATCATGAGTATATAGCAATAAATGAGAGAGGAATAATCTGGTTATCCAAAGAAGGCAAATAAGCAGGCTTTTGAGACTTGCTTCATTAGGAGAGTCACAAAAATGTAAAGGTTAAAACGATGTGGAAGGGTGTCAAAGTGGAACCTAAGAAAACTGAAGGGGTGCTGAAAGAGGAGTAGTTACAACTTCGAGAGGAGAGGAAGGAGGGAGTTACGGGAGTGGGAGTTCTCTGACGTTGGGAACGGGAGGGTTTCAGAATTTTCCGAAAAGCTGTCCTGTAAAGGTTAGAGAGAACACTTCACTGGGATAGGATAGCTTCGGTGGACCAGTCGAGATGTTGAAAAGTAACTAAATTTCAGGATTTTCAAATAAACCAAAGGGAATTAAAAATTATATTACGAAGTCGAGATAAGCTTGAAGAATTTGAGGTGGAGTCCGGCTAGAAGCCATTCCCTAAAAGATTCGGAGTTGAAATTATCAGGAATAGTCATGATCGAGGACCAAACAGGATGGACTTTTGAGCAACTTAGGAAAAGGTGGACGCTGGATTCTTACGAAGAAAGGCAAAGAGGGCAATGGGGGGATTGGATGATGCCTAAATGGTTGAGGAGTTTTCGGGTAAGAAGTCTGTCCAACAACAATTGCCAGATAAAGAACGTAATTTTGGAAGGGAGATTTAAGGACCACATCGCTTTTCATGTGTTTTTTTCCTGGAAAGAGGGTAAAAAGGAGCGTGGAATTTCACTACAGGAAGCTTTTTGGTCATATAAGGAATTATAGGCTGCTGAAACTGAGAACTGAACGGAACAATTAAGTTGCCATAAAGGAAGGTCAGAGATTAGGGAGAAAGGCAAATGGATACCCGCAATTCTATTCGCAGTATTGCGAGGGAAAATTCGGAGGATGAGAGGGAAATTCCAAGATAAAATCAGAGACTTTGGAGATATTAGGGGCATTGGCGAAGAAAAGGGCGATAGAATCAGGAGAATGGTCAGGCATCCAATAGTCTCGCTAAATGTTAATCGATTAACCGCATCCTATTTTCCAAGCTATGTGAGGAGACAGAACTTTGAAACCTGCTAGGAGACCTTTCATGCCCAAGAAGAGGGGCCAGAGCGGGAGGTATGGAGAGGTCCAAATTTTTTGCAATATTTGGAAAATTTGGATAGAAAAAATTTTGGCAAGAAGGCACTTCGGTTGAGAGAGGATTTTCAAAAATCCTCATCTTTTTAACCTTGCCCTTCTCGCTAAATGCAATGGCATGCATTGAAGCCATCACCATAGTTGACTAATTGAGTATATAAAAGCAAAACTTTTATACTTTATCAACTATCATACCTCTTGTTAATGATCATTTACCTTATCCATTTCATAATATTAAAACTGGGGCGGGCCTCGTGCTTTGACTCGTATATAGAATTGGTCATGAACAGGCCAAGAGAAGAACCAAGGCAAAACAAAATGTGCGATGCATGAATACCCATTTGCCCCCCCCCCCCCCCCCCCCCCCCCCACATACATGACATGTATGAGCTCCGAGTTTGTCTCTCGCTAAAGTCATCAGACTGTTGCTAGAGGCCTTACGAATCGTCGAAATGCACGTCTTATTGAAAACGTTAATTTTTCTAGTAAAATATAACTTAAATCACACTTGAACCTTCTTACTTTTTTCTTCTAATACAAAAAAATTACGTTAAATACATTTGCATATTCTTAAATTTTAGGACCAATCATCTCGCTACCCTTTACACTTGGATCATCACGGTCATACATGCGAGTGCCAATATGAAGTAACTAATTATTTTCGTGACTCATTTGTGGATAACATGCCGAAAAGGCATGGGGCAAAATTGAAAGAGGTAAAGCAGCTGTTGGAGGCAAGATCAAGCAAAGGTGATCACGGTCCAACATGAGGTCTCCGATAACTGAAGTAAGATAATCTCAACTGTCTAAAAACGAAGAACTTGCATATGAGCAGAAATAAGTAGCGTTTGAAAATACTTCCCGTTTTGGTTTTCTGTTGCAGAAAAATAAAAACAAAAATCAGTTTAATTTTTTTTAACAAAAGCAAATGGGTGTTTAATTACCTCAATTCTTTTATTTAGGTAGCGTTTTACTTTCTTTTGGTGTTTGATTACCTAGTTTTTTCTTTTTTTGCAATGGTGTTTGATTACCTAATTATGGTGGTGAGGCGTGGCAGTGGCCGACTGGCCGGCGGTGGCTGTCAATCGGCCGACCGGTAGTCTCCTACAGCCGTGGGCGGTGGCTGTGGTGGTGGTGGTCTCAAAATAAAAACCAAAACTGAAAATCCAAAACTCCTAAATAGGAGTTTTGAAAAATAGCCTTGTTCTAAAAACTGATTTTCAAAATTGAAGGAAAAAAAAACGAAAACTGCATGTCAAACGCGTTTATTTTTTCCAGTTTACAAAACAGGAGAAAAAACTAAAAAAATAAACGTTACCAAACATAACCTTAGTTCCTGAATTCCTCATCTTCATCACCATTTTCATTCTTCTTACACGTGGCTGCTGCCATATTTTGTCGATGTAGAATATTGTTTTTAATAAAATTTTGATATGCACATTGAGGTGACACCTAAACTATACCTTTAAATATCACGGTTCGTCCTAAAAAAGCTCAAAGTTTGTCAAGAGTAGAAGAGGTTAAAGAGCTGACCACTGTAAAGCCCAAACCTAGATAAACTTTCAAATCAATACTTGTTCCCAACTTGTATATAAAAAGGATATTAGCATTTGCTATATTAAGCAATTGAGAGCAATAATATAGAATTAAGTTACCTCTTAGCAAAATTTGGATAAACCTCGCAAAGGTTAATCATCTAGCCACTTGAAGTAATGGAGACTCAAAGTCACGGCAATTAAATTCGGGAAGATGTAAGAAGATGTAGAGTCATTTTATAACAAAAGGGAATGTGAAAGGGTTTGAGATATGCCAACAGTTACCGAGGTTGTAATATGTGAGAGACATCGTTGTAACATGTAGAAGTGTACAAGGACATTTGTTTCAAGAAACAAATTACACCATATTTGCTATACATAGATGCACATGCACACCCATACATATAATATCAAGTTTTAAAGTCAAATGCAAGAAAGCAGAAAAGGTTAAGCATATCCAATTTCTTACCGCTTTCTTTTTGCTTGAAATATATTATCAGATTTTTATTGCGAACATAAAAGGCAGAACTAGTTATTCGTTAAGACAATCCAGGAGTGTCGTTAGCAAAAATCATAGTCAATCAAAGGTCATTTAAAAAAAATTGCTGAAATTATGTATAAAATGTTATGGTTATGAAGGTCTTTCATATCCTACTAGTTTTTATCTCGTGCGTTTACATATGGGAGTAACAACTATCAAAGTACTGATTTTGATATCTCGTACTTGTATGCCTAATAATCATAATTAAATTGGCAGTGACAAAAAATAATTAAAAATTATTTCCACCTTTTCATATAAGTTTTCTTACCAATATTTGTCGTTAAAAATAAACTTGAGTAATAATTATTAACTTTTAGCAATAAATGAAGATGGAAAAATAGTATATGAAATGATAGAAATAGTCTATCCCAAGTAATCACAATAATACTGATTATACTAGCAATAATAACTGGTGTATTGGGGTTTGCACCAAGAAAGAGAAGTTATATAACTCATGTTTAAAAATAAAACGTGAGAGTAAATATGTTGACATAGAGAGAGAGAGTAATACAAAATCTATTTAATTAGTTTAATTTCAAATGGCAAAATTGAATTCAAGTAAACTGTGAGAGAGAGAGAGAGAGAGAGAGAGAGAGAGAGAGAGAGATTCAAATAATTATTACAAAGTTGAGTTAATTCAGCATGCTTTCAAAAAGTCAAAATAAGAAGGTTCACATGGTGAGTTAAAAGAGTGTTGAAGTAAACGGTGACTGGACAACATTATCTCAGTTTCACATTTCATATATATATATAGACACACACACACCCCAGCGTCAAGTTGTAAATGACTTTAAAATACATCAACCTATCAAATATTAACGGCGCGTACATTTATGTTATTCTGTACTCAAATTTTGTAATGATGACAAAAAGATGCTCTTTTTTTTTGTACTTTTATCATTTTGGATATTCATTTTGGATACAAAATCCAAATAATAGCGAAAAAGGGAAAACACCTTAGAGGTGTTTTCACCTTTTTCGATTTTTTCCGACAAAAATGAATCCGGTCAGAGAGTCACCCCAGCCACTCTTTACCCTTTCCCCCTATGCATATGTTCATCATCCATATTTGAAGGTTCATGATGAACCCGGGACACATGGTCCTCACAGAAACCTTCTGGCATTCTCCAAGAGAATGATTTCATTCTTTCACAGCCCTCTTCTACATTTTTCATGATTGGGGTAAACTAGTTTGGGTGGGAATCAATCGATCTATTATCCAGAATTTCACAGTTTCTCTCAAATCCATTGCATGGATCTTCATCACGAAATCCGGATTTGGCCGAAAAAGAAGGGACGCTATGGATACCATGACCGATCACCATGGATAAAGAAGAATCTTTCTAAATCACTTCAGGTCAGCAGGGCCTTCAAGCATCCGAATTGGGTTCTTGTAACGCTCTATTCTTCTTGGCCTTATCACACTTTCTGTTGAGGCTCTTCTTCATTATCTCTTCTTCAATTTCGAGATTAGGGTTTTTCTCAATCATCGCCATGGCCTTCTTCAGCGGATCTGTCAAAGCATTTCAGATGGTGATGCTTGAGCGGAAAGAAGGCTAATGAAGCCATTCTACGCCTGCCCAAAGATTACTGGTGGTTGATTGTCTCGCCGGAATCTACGACGATCTCTTTCATTTTATTCTCTTTGAAAACAGGGGGATGAATGTCGTTGATGGTGATAAGGACAGGGGATGAATGTCGTTGATAGTGATAAGGTCAGTCGGATTAGGGAGAGATGGCAGGTGTTGGTTCAGGTGGAGAAGATGGTCAGGTGGGGCAGGATATGCATCTTGGACAAGGGTTGGCCATAACAGTAATGAAAACGGAAATAAAAATGTAACCATACGAAAACAACCTAAAAAAAGTAGGTAAAAAAATAGGAAAAATTATAAAAGTACACAACTATAATTTGTGATTGAATACGAAAATATTAAAAATGAAAACGAAAACACAATACAAATACACAAAACGAAAAGTGTAAAAGTATGGGCCCTAAGTGTCACGAGAAGTGTAAGAGTCATTTATGTATTAATTGCAACTTTTATAAAAGTAAAAAAGGTGAAACTTTTAGAATAATCTAGATTTTAGGTACGTTAATTGCATTTGAATGGCAATCGAGTGATTTATAGATATATGGAGGATATTTTTGTCCAAAAAATAATTTACACTCATCCATACTTTTAGAAGTAGTATAAATATAGATATAGATTGTGCAAAGTATAGGTACACACAAATTATATAACTTTAATGTATATGTGATGCTAGTGCTAATGCAAACGGACGTACAATTCTTTTTGCACATGCCATGGAATATTTCATGTTTATTTAATTTCGCTTCCTGTACCAAGTGTTGTTATATTAGATCAATTTTATAACACTAGTGACTAAAATTTTTACATGCAACTTTTGACCCCTTTAATGTAAGATCCTTGGTGGCACCTGACTGTTTCGATGGTTTTTTCCCATGTCATAGATGTATGTTTTGCACTTCACTGGAATAAAAGACATTTCCCCAAAAACAAAAGGGAATGAAAACTTTAGTGTATGGATGATGTGAGAGAATCACAAAACTTGACCTCTTATAGTTTGAAATCCTCCACCTCGTTAGATCACATCCGTCTGTTACATCACGTCAAATCTTTCATCGTTATATTGGAAATTTTTTCTAGAGTGTTAGCGGAACGAAGAAAGAATTATCTTGAAATGAGAAGCCATTGTACTGACCAAAACAAAATGAAGTTTATAACTATGCTTCATATTCCCTCTGTACGAGTGGATTTTTCTTCTTTCATATTTTTGGCGATATATACATACATATACATATATATATATATATATATATATATATATATATATATATATATATATATAAAGTAAAGATAAATATTGGCTTTAGGTTTTCCAAACAATATTACTTGATGACTGAAACTCTTCGAGGTCCAGAGTTTTACATGTACTAAAATCTCTCATAGGTCTTGAAATAAGGTTTAACAGGAAGAAACAAAAACGCAGTAGAATGGCAAAAATACCTTTTTATCTTATGTACACATACTTGCCCCAAAATAAGTTTGAAATATTATGTTTCAGCCCCTTATGTTTTGACACTTTTCAATAAGAGTCTAACTGTGTCTGATAATTCTTAAAAACTGGACACCTATGAGATGTTACGAACACGTGTATCTCAATGTCTGTGTACTGTAGAGATGTCAGTAGATATAGAATACGATACCTTGACCTATAGGACGTGTTCGTGCTTCCTACGAATTGCGATTGCCTTGTGGATTATTTGGTAATTGTAATGATATGATTTTCTGTACAACAAACTTTGACGTGATACAAACTCTAGTACCCATCCAGATTTTAGTCTATCCTGTATGGAACGCTCCATCAGCCTACATGATGTCAGAAATAGCTATGAAAATTGGCCCGGGGCTATCCGCTGAATATTCCAATTCTAATGCGGTACTGTTTGTGCATTTTTTCCCCAATCCACCATCGGGCTGAGTGTTCTGGATGCGATGTCTTCCATCTCCTGCCTTTGCTCCTGTGTTGAGGAAGTGGTCTAGGTCCAGGTCCATGTCTTGGTCTTGGTCGGGAGTTGGCTTGGTCTAATTCAACGATCAGTGACGCCTAGGTTATTCGCGTGCTCTTCCGTTCTATTTGGGCACTTTGCTAGTGCTAATTTTCTTGCCCTTATTAAATCATCAATGCTTTCATGTTATGATACTAATTCCTCGCTCTATTTACTTGTGCAGATTACAGGTTGTACAGCGTCGTCTAGCCATATTACTTCCTTTTTCGTTCGCATGGCTAATAGCCGCTGGTTTTTGCACTCGGTACAAATTGCCCTAGCATAGCGTTAGCCTGCTATGCCTGTCAAGCTGATATTCTTTGCGCACCAAGATTGGTTAGACCTTGTACATGGTGATGCTTCCTCTCGGGCAGCTAGGAATGACAATGGGGCAGGTCGGATGCGGATTTTGCCAAATCCGAACCCGCCCCGCTACTCCGTGAACTTTGCCCCGCCCCGCCCCGGACCGGGTTATGTATGTTAAATACCATAACCGATCCTACGCAGATTTAGGAACCCCGAACCCGCCCCGTTCCGCCCCGCCCCCGCTGTAGCACGCAAAAAAACCCATAACCAACCCTGTTGTTCAAGAAGGGACTCCCAACAGCCATCACCCCAACAAAACGGCGACCTCCCAACAGCCATAACCCCAACAAACGGCGACCCTGTTGTTCAAGAAGGGACTCCCAACAGCCATCACCCCAACAAAACGGCGACACTAGTATGTGATGATTTTTTTAACTAAGTTTTAACTTGTGAATCAGTAAAAAAAAATTTCTCTTTCAAGAAGAAGATCAACGACAACGAAGATGAACAAAACATGGAAGAGAGAGATTGATTACCTGAATGCAGATTTCCTCAACGGTCGTCTTCAATTCGTGGCTGTCCGGTGGAGAGTGGCCGTGCGCCGACCGCCGTGCGCCGACAGCCGTGCGATACTACGGTGGTTCGTGGAGACAGGAGACACAGAGAGGCGAGAGCCAGCCGAGAGTGGAAAGCCGTGAGAGAGTGAGAAGGCACAGCCGCAGTGCCGCACAGATACAGATTGGGATTTTAGGGTTTCCAATTTGCAAGAAAAAAAGAGGAACATATATATATATGGTATCCTATGGACGGCTAAGATCAACTAAAAAAATAAGGGTATGACTAAGATTAACTAAAGAAGTAAGGTACACGGGGGCTGGGCGGGTCGGATCACGGGACGGATTTAAGGGTATACCATACCCGACCCTAACCCGCTACGGGTTTTTTAAAAAAATACCATACCCGCCCCACGTCGCGATCAAAGTCAAAATAATCCGCTCCTATCGGGGCGAGGCGGAGATCCGCGGGTACGGATTTTTTTGCCATTCCTACGGGCAGCCTGCACATGGAAAGAACACTACTCCTTCCTTTGGTTCAAGGGAGGTAGCTATCAATACTCATGACGAAGTAATTTGGGTTCACATCACATGAAAATGTCATTTGACTTTGCTTTTTTTAGTCTGGCGAGACGTGTGCTCGTGTCACTTTGACAATCATACAAGCATCTTTAACAAATGAAAAAAAGAAAAAATAATAAATGCTTGTATAATATGACCATCTTTTTATTTACCAAAAAAAAAGTCTTCGCTGGGTAATATTTGCATTTATTACAAAACAAATCTGAAAGCATTATATGTATATAAATAAAAACAATTAAATGGGACAAATAATCCTAAGATAGCAAGTAAAATACGCGTTTTCTCCTGCAGAGTGCTACACAGGAACCTACGCTCTTGTATTCTGCCCTCTATGTGAGTATATAAAAAGGCCGTGCTAACATCGCCGTTGAACTCATCCAGGTCCCTCGTTCCACCCGTCTACCCCCCGACCCTGCCTCTCACAGCCTACTGCTTAATTAAGGACGAGGAGGAAAGCTAGTTTTCCAATGGAGAGTATGTTAAAGGACTTCAACCTGCCGGCAAATCCGTCGGAAGAGGTACAGCGGAGGTGGAGGAAGGCCGTCCGCCTCGTCAGGAACCGCCGGCGACGGTTCCGATTCGTGCCGGATCTCGACAAGCGGACCGAAGCCAGAGACAAGCTCCGCCAGACCCAGGTGCGTTCCGTCCATCATTCTACGTGATTGTCCCCGTTTCTTCGGAAATATGAACGGTCGTGACAGGAAACTAGAGATTTTGCGTGGTTTATTCGATCTGTTGAGACGTATTTACTTTTCATTCCTTCTTTTTAACGGCACTTTTCTGCCAAAAAAACGTCTCTCTCTACGTTTGTTCAGCGACGAAACCTTGTTCGGGCTTAGGTGGCACTTGTCACGCTTTTTTAGCGACAATTAATGCACTGGCAGTAATTTTGTTTGGAACGTAATAATTGCCAACGGAAGAACTATAAGTTTCGGTAACCTGAAAAATGGGCAAGAGAAGGTGGTAAGTCGGAAACATATTTAGTTGGAAGGTTTGTTACAACACGTGACCACCACGAGGGCTAAAGTACTTGTTAGCACATGATAATTGTTATAATAACATTTCCTACTGAACTTTTTATCGATAAAACCGCGGCCGGAGCAAAAATTGTTGCAAAAGAAAAGGGATTGATAAACTCACTGCAGAGTTGACCTCTCCCGCCTCCTCCGACTGCTCATTAGTGACACCTGTTGTTGAGACAACTTAGATCTTTTTAGCGATATAGAAATAGAAATAGAATGAAAAAAAATTCAAATCTAGAAAAAAGGAAGGGTTTTGCATGTTTATATGGGTAATCATCATGGAAATGTTACAGCCATTAATTAATAGAAATTAAACGATAGCTAGCTTTTAATGGGATTTATTTATGATGGTGGTAACAGAATTTCACAAGTAGCGCATGTATGGGAGAAAGTGAAGATGCAAGACATAAATTGGCCTCACAATATACATGGCCCACTTGCACTTCAACGTCTTGCAAAATCATTTCTTAAGTTAATTACTAAAAATAGAAAGAATCTTTTTCATCTTTGTTGTCTGGCGTAATTAATTTATATATATATATATATATATATATATATATATATATATGTTTGTGTACATAGGCATCTCCGTTCTTTAGAATATTTTGTTGTCACTGCGATCAGTCAAATTTTCATATACTTTTTATTAAAGGCTACGAGTATTTTGTTTACAGTAAATTGCTGGTACTGTTATTGTAGCCAAATGTTAGATTGTCTAATATTAATGACAACTCAGACTATTCATTCTCCTTTGCTAGTGACGACTTTATCAAAACTTTTCAAACACCCACAATCTGTGGCACCACTTTACAAGCTAGCGAATATTGCCTTTACTTTATTGATTACTTTAGATTCTTGATTTTGAGTTCTAGCACGTTTGAATTCTTGTATCGTAGTAAATATGGGGTGGTATGAACTATTTAGTACTTCTGTTGAAGTACCATTGCTGAATATGTTTATAAAATATCTCTCTCCATCCCTTAGCTCCTCCTCTCTCATCGACCTCCGCCGATTAAACTGTCTTTGATGATCAGGAGCGATAATCTTAAATCGCGTTGTATATAAGATGTTCGTAGCTAACTTTGCAAATTTTAGGCCTAAAAAAGTGGGGCAAGTGATGATTAAAAGCTACTCCGTAACAACAACCCATGATTAGGATTAAATTAAAAAACAATTGCAAAATGTATACATTTTTTTCAAACAGTGCTGGACCAGGAGCAGGACCAGGACCAGTCTCCCTGCTCCTATAAACGCGTTAGTTACAAAGAGCAGTTTCTCTGCGGGTTTCCTTGGATGGGGAAGGTGGTAGGCCTGTAATAATAATCTTTATCCTAGAGGCAAAGGAAGGGACACCAGCAATAAAGATGCCTTTTGACTTTACATGGCAATAATGGCGAGTCACTAGCAACGAAATTTCGTGGAAGCTTCAGTTGTGCGAGTGCTGACATTGGGACATGGGCTGTGCAATATGTATGATGATAATAATACAACAAAAAAAAGAGTTGGCTATGGCAATGCTTCAATTCTTATTCTTACTTGTTTTTTAGCTTTTATTTTATTTTATGTCCTCTGAACAGAGGGTGGGATTTCCAAGTTTTTATCTTGGTCATATGGTTCTTATCCTTCTCGTTTCCTCGTAGATAGACTCTTCCATGGTTGTCTTCATTTGTATTTAATATTCTTTTCGTTTTTTTTTATTTGATAGTATTTGACTTGCACCTTTGTTTAGAATATGTGTTATATTTTATGAATTTCTTATCCTACTTCAAAGTGATCAACTTTTTGGAAGAGATTAAATAAGAAATATGATAAAATATTTAGGGATAGAGAGAGTTTTTTTTTTAATCCGTGCAGCTCAAAAGTATTTTGTAAGATTCGTTAAATAAAGATTTTATATAATCGAAATAAAAAATTCAAGACCATGCAATATCCGTTCCTGTACCTCGCAGGTCGCAGCACTAGAGATATGGCTCTTAATCTTTTTTTAACCATTGGTTGGATGCATGTAGAGGTCAAAGCTGTCCATAAAAAAACATGGTGGTCATTTCCCGTTGGTAACCTAACCGGTATTTGAATACTCCGTATACGGCACAATGATGTTGACTGGTACACTTGACATACCATTACCTGTTAAACAATAGGTGCTATGATTTAGCTTTTTTTCTACTTTTCTACCTCTTGTTCTTGTCCTTTTTCATGATGGCATATTTTGTTCTTCTAAGTCGAATTTTAGATAGCCATCTCAATCATTGGACAACTCTCTTCCATTGGAATTGTCTGAAAATGGTTTTGTAGCTGTTGAACGCTTAGCAGTTTTCTTTCTTCAGTCCCTTGCCTACCAATGTAATCAACAAGCCGGCCTAATAACATTCTTTTCTTGCTTTTATTCTTTGTGAAAACAGAAACTATTTTTTTCCAGGTTTGGTAACAGGAACTGAGGAGTTCATTGACCCATTTTTAAGCCAAAAAAGAAATTGCCCACTTCTGCTGTACTTACATTTGAAGGCCGGATTTTGGGTGTATCGATCTGAAGAAAGCTAACATGGTAATGGGGCAATTATTATTGTGTAGCCTAGAGAACAGAAGAAAGTGGTAAGAAACTTCTAAGCCAAACCCAAATTTATAAGAATCAAGTCTACATGTAGCAAATGGAAACAAAAACGGAAAGTGAAACGTATGTGTCAATGAAAAACCAAGAACAGAAACGGCTGCTGGACACGTTTTCCAGATAATAGCAGTAAAAAATGGAACACCTGAATCTGTGGAGAAGCCCAAATGGTTAGTTGCTCGGTCCAACAATGGTGGCGACAGTTGCTGGAATCAGGCAGAATAGTGAAACTGTCGTTGATATACCGAAAGCTAAACAGGTTACCCCTATGTTCCCTTTTTCTTTTGCAGCTAATAAAAGAATCAGCAAACTAGAACTTTAAATGACACCAACTGCTTATTTGCTAGTTCGCCGTTGGTTGAACATGCATACAACATTACCTCTAGCCTTGTTGTTTGTTGCCCACCTTCTTATCACCTTCTTTATCAACTGCTTCTTGGGTCAACTCACCTGCTTGGCTGCTTTCATTCTGCTAACTCCACGAGCTTTGCTACTCCCTTGAAAGCTATGGTTAACATTGTTTTTGTACTTTCCTTGTCCACCCAAATTATTAGTTTTCTGGTATCAACAATCTGAACCCAGATTTGCATCCCAATTGTAATACCCTGGCATGATCGACTTCATGGAGGAGTTGGTGAATGAATGAGAAAGCGAAGTAAGATATACACAAAATCTTATTGATTAAAATGCATTGATGATTAAAGTGATTAACTTGTTAAACATATATTACCTATTACATGGCGCAATACTGTGACTTTTGCCTTTCCTTTTGGAGGTGGGATAATGGTACCAAGATATGAAGTCCATCACAAATGAAAGATCCTTTGAAAAGCCTATGTTTGGTTCTACATCCATTGTGACCTACTACATATGGTATTATTGCCACTAGACAACCTAATGCAATCTACCATGCAACTTTAATTCTTGACTGACGTATGGGGGTTGTGTTGCACCCGCTTGCTGCAGATTAGGAACTTTCAGCTTCTGTAGGTAGACTGAAGACCTTACTGAAAGTAGGCGGAATTTTTGAAGAATTTTTTCTTGTTAACCTTGGTAATGTATACCGTACCATATATAACCTTCCTACATTTGGATTTCTTTTGAATTGTACTCATAATATTGGCTCCTATTTCTTGATCTACTGGATCGCCTGTGCTCCCACAAGGAAGTTAGAAATTTGTATGAGTGGTCAAATGATTCAAATCATAAGCTGAACTTAAGGAGCTTCACTCGTAATAGCGGTTAAGGTTACTTAGAAAAACCATGTACTTCCTAGCTCAAGCAGTAGCTTACCTTTTATATGGCGTTCAAGTGTTCACTTCTTGACCTTTACAATAACGAGTTCTCTAGGTTGATTAGGTTGTTGTTGGTTATAAGACGAACAAGGATCGTTGTTTGTATCTAGTTTCTTTAGCTGATCATGTTCTCATTTTCATGTATCATTAACCAGGAAAAGGTGCGACTTGGCTTTAATGCTTATAGGGTAGCCTTCAGGTTTATTGATGGTACGTAATTTGGGTTCTTCAGTACCCTTTAGATTCTTTTTACTTTTTGCTTTTTGTTTCTGATGTCTTGTTCAATCTGTATTCTCGTGCAGGTGTTGGTTCAGGAGATAACAAGGATTGGGAAGAGCGTGGAGAAATAGAACTTGCAAATGGACTATCTGAAGAAGCTAGAGAATCCGGCTTTAGAATCCACCCAGATAAACTTGCAAACATAGTTCGTAACCATGAAATCAAGGTCTTAAGATCCCTTAGAGGGGCTGATGGAGTTGCAAGTAAATTAAATCTGGTTTTGGGCGAAGGAGTCAAATCAAGCGACATGTCTATCAGGCAAAAGATCTATGGCTTCAACAGATATTCTGAAAAAGCTTCTAAAAGTTTTCTCACATTTTTGTGGGAGGCTTTGCAGGACTTGACCCTTATTATACTTATAGTTTGTGCTGTGGTTTCTATAGGTGTTGGACTTGCCACTGAAGGGTGGCCGAAGGGCATTTATGACGGGTTGGGAATCATCCTTAGTATATTGTTGATAGTATTAGTTACTGCAAGCAGTGACTACAATCAATCCTTGCAGTTCAAAGATTTAGATAAAGAGAAGAAGAAAATTATTCTTCAGGTTTCTAGAGATGGCTATAGACAGAAGGTCTCCATATACGACTTGGTCGTCGGAGATGTAGTTCATTTATCCATCGGAGACCAAGTTCCCGCGGATGGGATATTTATATCGGGATACAGCCTATTGCTTGATGAATCAAGCTTGACAGGTGAGAGTGAGCCTGTAAATGTAAATGAGAAGAACCCTTTTCTTCTTGCTGGTACCAAAGTACAAAATGGTTCAGGCAAGATGCTGGTGACTACTGTTGGTATGAGGACTGAATGGGGTAAATTGATGGAAACTCTGAGTGATGGGGGAGATGATGAGACCCCACTGCAGGTAAAGTTGAATGGCGTTGCTACAGTTATTGGTAAAATAGGATTGGGGTTTGCTGTGTTGACATTTGTGGTATTGATTGTAAGGTATTTGGTTGAGAAAGCACTTCAACATGAGTTCACAAGTTGGTCTTTCAGTGATGCAGTGAAGATTTTGAACTTCTTTGCTACTGCAGTAACCATACTTGTTGTTGCAGTACCAGAAGGATTACCTCTGGCAGTAACCCTCAGCCTTGCGTTTGCAATGAAAAAGATGATGAGTGACAAGGCACTGGTGAGGCGTCTCTCTGCATGTGAAACAATGGGTTCTGCTACTTGCATTTGCACAGATAAGACAGGGACATTAACAACGAACCACATGGTAGTTGATAAGATATGGCTATGTGGAAATGCTAAAGAGATAAAAGGTAGCCAAGGTAACAATACTTCAAGCTTGGAAGTATCAGAAAATGTATTGACCATTCTCCTGCAAGCTATATTTCAGAATACGGAGTCTGAGGTGGTCATGGATAAAGATGGAAAGAATACCATTTTGGGTTCACCAACAGAATCAGCATTGTTAGAATACGGATTGCTACTTGGTGGTTCTTTTGATGCTCAACGCCGAGAGGTTAAAATATTAAAAATTGATCCGTTCAATTCAGAAAAGAAAATGATGTCTGTGCTTGTGGCTCTTCCAGGTGGTGGGAACCGAGCATTCTGCAAAGGCGCATCAGAGATAGTGTTAAAAATGTGTGACAAGATTCTTAATAGCAATGGAGAGTCTGTTCAGATATCAGAAGAACAGGTAAGAAAAGTTACAGATGCAATCAATATTTTTGCCTGTGAAGCTTTGAGGACTCTCTGCATGGCTTTTAAGGATATTAATGACACTTCTGACGATAATAGCATACCTGATGGTGGCTATACATTGATAGCTGTAGTCGGAATTAAGGATCCTGTTCGCCCAGGAGTCAAGAATGCCGTTCAAACTTGTTTAGCTGCTGGAATTACTGTGCGTATGGTCACCGGTGACAACATTAACACAGCAAAAGCGATTGCAAAAGAATGTGGCATCCTCACTGAGGATGGTGTGGCCATAGAAGGACCAGTATTTCGCAACAAAGCTCCCGAGGATATGATGGAAATAATTCCTAAAATTCAGGTGAACAATATATGCAATAGTAAACTTTTTGCTTATTATGCGAAGATGTTCTCGTTTTTTTAACTGCTGAAGTTGTTAATACAGGTCATGGCTCGGTCCTCGCCTTTGGACAAGCACAAGCTGGTGACCTATTTGAGGAGTATGTTTAAAGAGGTTGTTGCAGTTACTGGTGACGGGACCAATGACGCTCCTGCTTTGAAAGAGTCAGACATTGGACTTGCCATGGGTATAGCAGGGACGGAGGTTTGTCATTTTTCTCTTTTGCTGGCGGCTTCTATGTTCTAATATTACGTAATCCATTTTAAACGAGTCCCGTTGACTGTCTCGACAAATCCTAGGTTTTTAAATTAAATGCATAAATGCTGGCCAAAATTCTTGTTTTTGCCTTTATTTGACTTGCCAAGTGATCTTTATCAAACTTGTACCTTCTGTTGGAAGAAAGAACATCTCTTATTCAAAGCTTATCCCAAGTAAATTTGTAAAAAAGAATCTTGAGCGGCTATTTTATGGTTACAAATGTGGTTTTTGTCTTGATTTGGATGGTTAGATGGGAACTTGACAATGGAGAAAGCTCCAGCCTTTTGTATTATGTTTACGATCGGAAATTTTGTAACAATAGTTAACATGGGAGCAATGTTGACAATTATTGTGACCTCATGACCCATGCCGGCTGTCTATTATGCAGACTTTTAATAAACACTTCGTATGTTTATATGCAATAACAATGGATTCCATACATGTGGTGCTTTGATCTAACAAAATTTGATTTGATGCACAGGTAGCGAAAGAAAATGCTCATGTCATTATATTGGATGACAACTTCTCAACAATCGTTACTGTGGCAAAATGGGGACGTGCCGTGTATATAAACATTCAAAAGTTTGTGCAGTTCCAGTTAACTGTGAACGTTGTTGCTCTCATGATTAGCTTTGTTTCTGCATGCGTCACAGGTGCGCCGGACTGTAGTTCTAGCTGTTCCTTTTTTGGGATATAATAGTTACAGAAAGCAGAAAGAATAATCATCATAATCGTGCCCTTGAATTTCAGGTACTTCGCCCCTTACAACTGTACAAATGCTTTGGGTTAACTTGATCATGGACACGCTAGGTGCATTAGCACTAGCTACAGAAGCACCACATGATGGACTGATGAACAGGCCTCCTATAGGGAGGAGTGTAAGTTTTATTACGAAGGCTATGTGGAGAAATATATTTGGTCAGGGTATTTATCAACTGGCTGTCCTCTTCGTACTTACTTTTGCTGGGAAGAAACTTCTAAAACTTGAAGGTTCAGATGCTGATGACATTCTCCAAACTGTTATATTCAACGCCTTCGTGTTTTGTCAGGTACTACATCTGGGATACAGTTCTTTGCACCTGTTGCACAATTATTTGCTACGAAGTTATTTGATTCTGCCTTTCACGAAGTTAATTGATGGTCAACATTTTCTCCTAAGCAAACATGGAGCAAAGTGTTTTGAGGATCCATACGTTGGTTAATATAAAGGGATCTCTTTTGTATTCTGGAGATTCTTTAACATGATAAGTACCAATCATAAATGTTCATTGCTTAAGACTACCAAATTCTGTGATCATGAATGTTCATTGCTTAGAGTACTAATTTTCTTGGTTTTGTTTTCAGGTGTTCAATGAAATAAACAGCCGTGACATTGAGAAGATAAACATTTTTCGTGGCATATTCAGCAGCAAATTATTCATTGGCGTCATGGTCTCCACCGTGATCTTTCAAGTAGTTATAGTTGAATTCCTGGGCGCTTTTGCCAGCACTGTGCCATTGAGCTGGCAGCTATGGTTACTCAGTGTTGTAGTCGGGTTAGGGAGCATACCGGTTGCAGTTGTTTTGAAGTGCATCCCTGTCGAACCGAAGCCTGCTAAGCACCACAATGGCTATGATCTTCTCCCTAGTGGTCCAGGACTGGTTTGAAACACGGAAAAGGAGAAAGCTTATACTTCCTTAACGACGAGTTGTTGTTACAATCCCTTCTCAGAGCTCCTCGTGTGCATGCTTGTGGGGGCTTTGGGGGCCTGCAAATAGAAGACTTGACTCCTAACATAACCTTGGCACAGTTTTCCTGTAGAAGTTGTTCGATGAAAATGTCACATTGCACTGCTGTGGGTAGCATTTTTGCTCTTAGTAGGCTTAATTTGCAGTACTAAACGGTTTTGTCATCAGATCTTCGAAAACACTTCAAAGTTCGTCTTCCGAGTAGTTATTCCTGCCGTCGTCTTCTACAGATATTTTGTGTGCTATTTGCTGTCCAATTTCAGTGAATGAAACATTCATGTGTATACGGGATGAGTATATTGTACTGCAATAAGATTTGCTTGTTGATATTGCAGAGAATGTGCCTCAACTTTGTGTACTCTAAATAATGGTGAGCTAAATTTGTAGCGTTGTTTCATCCTTTTCCGCGGCTCAATAATTCTTACCTAGAGCTAAAGAGACCGTCCCCACCCCTCCAAATAAAAGAGTGGACTAATACTAAGAGTGTGTTTGGAATCACGCATTGGTGAAATTTTATATCAAATACCCAAATTTTGCTATTTGAAACATTAAAAAAAATGGAATTGAATTTCATGAAATTTTAGTGGATTAATCCGATGAAAAATGGTCGGATTTTATGAGATTTGAATTTACTTGAATTAAAAATAATTGTATACTTACCTTACCCTTTCCTGAATCTCTACAACCAATGACCCCATCAGGTTACCGTCACTACCACTGCCAATGGACCGCTATACCCACGATCACTGGACGATTACACCCATCACAACAACCACACTATTTGCCATAGCCACATGAAACGATACGTCACTACCGCCACCACCACCACAGTCACCATCAATGTCAAGTGTATTACATCACCACCACGACCACCATTATCATCAATAGATATTCATCGTTGCTTCCGCCGCCACACCACCACTACAGCCACCACCATCATCCTCAATGCTACCATTATCGTCATTGTTACTACCATTACCATGATGCAATTGTATCAATCCTATAATGATCAACATGCCTGTCATCATCACCACCACCACAACTATCTGTATTGCCTCCACCATGACTATCGCCAACATATCTCTAGTTACACCTGGATACCACCACCACCATTACCATTTTTACAACCATCAGATCATTGTACTACCACTGTCGTTGACGCCACGTTACCGCCATGGCCCATGCCACACCTCCACTACCACCACCACCATTGCTTTGCTACCATCACCGTACCTTATGTCATCAACATTAAAACTAATTACGACCTGGTACCACTAGCACCATCACTAGACTGCCCCACCACCTCTACCACCACCACCACTATCATTTGTCTGCTACAGTTGATGCCATAGGACTCGCCGCTGATGCCACACCTCCACCACCATCGTTCGTCAATGCCACCACCGTCACTACTGTCACCATCCTTACCACTAGTTACACCTCAATAATACCACCACCACGGATACCATCTTTACCATCACTTTACCACCCCATAATTTTCATTGTTAATGCCGCTACCCCATGTGGTGCCTCTTGCACACGTCAAACAACTTATTGTAGTTTGTTTTTCATCATGACCACAGGATATAATTGTCTAAATTTTATTACGTTTCCAAATCCTCTATTTACCAAACACAAAATAGGAATTCTGTGACTTGAATTCCCTTTTGTTCTAAACAAAAAGAATTGAACTCCAAATCCAGTTCTAAATTTCAAATCCAATTCAAAAAGAATTGGTTTCAAACAGATTGTAAATATATCTATAGATGTTCGCTCTTATGTTTTCACCCAAGGACCTATAGAGTGTTAGTAAATAATATATCATTTGACAAATCAAGTTAAGATAATGAGTGAAGCAAAAAAAATTAATAAAAATTCAGTGGAGAAAATCCAATGAATGAAAATGTATGCATTTAAATTAACCGAGAATGATTTTTATGTTGGTCAAGGTCCAAAAAATGTAAGAAATGCATTGCAAGCTTCCTAGGAAGAGACTTTCCCTCGTAAGTATGAAACAATTTTGTCATATGACTTTGGAAGACTTTATGATTTTTTTCATGACAATGTCTTTTTCCCTCCTCAAGAGAAGTAAGAAATAGATACCAAAGAAAAACGTTGAATATAACAGGCCAATGACCAAAACAAATACAAATTTAAAGGAAGAAAACATGAAAGATGATAAACAGCCCTAGCCACAGTAACAACAATGGTGTGTTTCAGGGAGGCGGAAGAGGTTGCTTCAAGTCCTGACCTGAACTCGAAGCAATGAACGCTAATGTCGAGGATAGCTGCAAAACACCTTCAGTGCCTTGGGCAATATGTACAGAATGGATACCTTGACTATAGTTAGATATGTAACACAAAAAATGATGAATAGCTTCATCACGCACATCACGTCTTTGTATTTGCACAAGCAAATTTGAATGAGAAATAAGGATAATGATGTGCGAACAGAGATACTGCACAAGCCATGTAACAGCCAGAATCACAGCCTCCACTGTTGCATAAGTTTCATTAGCTGAGAAAGGGACATGAGCATAGGCATCAGATGGAACCCAATCGGAGTTAAAAGCAACAAAACCAATACCAAAACGCAACTGATTGGCCAAAAGGATGGCAGTTGATGTACTATCACTAGTGTGAACAACTGAGATGGCGTAGACTACAGTGTTCGGTGGAAAGGGGCGAATACATGAGTTTGAAAACATCAAAGGATTTAGAGGATAGTAAAAATGCTCAAAATGCACAGGATAATCTCTGCTATTCGAAGGAGTCTTATGATCTAAAACAATGACAATGCTGATTGCATGTTTTACCATCAATTAACGATTTAAAGGGTCATATGATATTTTGTAAAGATTGCATATCACATTTAGCAATAACTATTAATAATTCGGAGAAGTGACATCTATGCTTCACTTTTAGTTAAAAATTGACCTCCTGACATAGTTGCGGGCACTTTCAACAATAGTTTTAAGCAGCGATAACAAGTTTTGGGGGGGGGGGGGGGGGGGGGGGAGGGGGGAGATGTTACTTATATAATTACACTTTCGGGTTAAATTGGAATTTTTCCATCCCCAACTTAATTTGTGACAAATGGGCCTCAGCCCAAGGATAACCAGAAAATGAAATGACCTAGGCTGCCCTAACATGTGTTTTGTTTTTGAAAAATAATTTATTTGGGTATGATAACAACTCCTATTTTTTTTTTTTTTGATATTGTTTGACCATCGTCGTTTTAGAAAAACCCCGGAAGTGTTTGAGTGTTTTTAGCTAAAAGACTAGGACTTTTTAATGTTTTAATTCTCTAAAATACAATAAAAACTATTTTGAAACATGTTTTTTATCTGCCGCCGTCTACAACCACCACCGTCATATCATTCCATGTCCACCGGCACCTACTACCACCACCACCTCATTACATGCCCATCAACACCTACCACCAACTCATCCAATTTCCTCCGCCACCCACGACCCCTTTTAAGGTACTTGCCATACAAGTTTATGCTTGTTTTGATTTTCTAAAATAATTTTGAAAACACTTGCCATGCAATACTAGCATAGCTTTTTTTTTTTTTCACAACCAGTTGCCATACATGCACAATGTTAAGGCCTTTGAAAACAAAAACACTGAAATATTGAAGAATGAGAATGAAATTAGGGAGGCGTTGCCTAGAGACTTGGTCATTGTGTTTGTGTATATCTATATATATGTACATCACACATACATATATGTATATACATATATATACATATATCGGTAGTGCCACTTCACTGTTAACAAAAATGAACAAAAGAAGGAAAGGGGCAAACATGAGATGGGGTGAGTTGCATTGGGCCGAGGTACGGTGAGGCGTTCTAATTTGCCATCCATACGTTTAAGACATTAATATTAAAGCCTAAATAAGTAAAGTAGAGTGCATAAAACACACTCTGTGCCAAACGCAACACAATTTTTTTTTTTTAGAATTATAAAAAATAGATACCATCAGAAAATAAACAATGTTAACATCCTTAACCTCTGGGATTACGTAGTCATACAATTCATATAACAGATGAAATCTTATCCGGTAAGTAGCACCAAAAAAGAAAGAGAAATAAATCATAAGTGTAAATAAATAACAACTATTTTTTTAAAATTTTTGTTTTTTTCCTTTTTCCGTTTATGGGGTGACTAACTAGCTAAAATAAACTGGTATAAACAAGATAAATCCTAACTGAAATAGATAACTAGAAACTAAGAAGCGAAAAACAAAATCAAATCAACTAAAACAGTAAAGATAAGAAGTAACAATAAGATAAGAACAACAACACAACACAACACCATTGATGAGTCACCAACCCAATGCTCAGCCACCTGGCACCGTTGCCTCGAATCCCATGCTTCACCCCGACGGCGGAAACACCATTGTTGCCGGCCATTCCGCCGTTGTTGAGGCCTAGAGGACAGATCACCCACGGAAATTCATCAGAATCATCAGCCCCGATCCTCAGCTGAGACCCTTACATCTATTCCTTTGACAGACAAGACCCCATCGCCGACAGACCAAACACCATCGAAAAACCCTACCAAAGACCCCACGGACCACTAACAGCCACTGACCGAAACCACCTCTGCCTATTCCCCTAACAAATCAACCTAAAAAACAATAAACAAAACATTAGGGCAGAAACATAAAGCTTCAATACCACCAGAAAACCTTTCTAGATGGGATGGGGTGGGTGGCGTGGGGGGGGGGGGGGACTATAGGGAGAAGGGGGAGAAAAAAAAACCCTAGATGAAAATAGCCTGATCTAGACTCTCCAAACCCTTTTAAACCCACAACCGCACTTCACCGAACAACCCCGACTGTGAAAATTAACCCCCTACCGGCAACCACCACAACTCGAGCAGGTAGCTCCTTGACTATGCTCTAGCGCCTCAAGGACTCCGATAACATACCCCGCAACAAAACACCAACCCATCATCGATACCGGAAATACAAAACCACACCGGAGTGATAGCAATCTCGAGACAATAACAGGTGACCAGCTCACCGAACCCATCAGTCGCCCAAACGATAAACCCTAACTCAAACAAATCTAGGCTAGTCTACCACGTCACCACCCACTAAGAAAACCGGCAGTTGTGACGGAAACAGAATTTGAGAGAGGGAGTGGCCGGGTTGGCATAATATGTTAGGAATTTTTTATTATTGATTCTTATCTTATTAATGTTTGTACAACAAGAAATAAGTTGCAAAAAGAATCAATCAAATTGATTGATTCTTTTGAGAGATATTAACTCTCAAACATTGACATTTAATAAGGTTAAAACTAATCATGAAGTGAGTTCCCACATGACTTGAAAAATGAAAAGTTAAGGGTATTTAAATGGATATGTGACATATCATATTGTTCTAGAAACACATGGTATACATGGCCATGCACTCGCACATGTGCGGTGCACCGCACACGCGGGGGCGGCATAAAGCGCTATTGGCGCTTTTAGGCGCACTTTGCACTTCGTACGTGCGCATCGTCGCTAGGAGCCCTCGCCCCGAGCCCAGCTTAACTTTTTGCGACAAATTCAACCTGTGAGTTGTAATTTGGACTGAAACAGTGTAACTGTTCACGAAATTAAACAGATTTCAGGTCTGTTTAAATTCAAAATGGCACCTGTCTAAGGTGCCTTTTAGTTCAAATATTGCAACTGTTCAGTGTGTCTACAGATTGTGACTGTTAAGTGACATCTGCAGAATCACTTAACTGTCATAACTGTTCTAGGCACCCTTTGGTGTCTATAAATATGGCTGATGGTCAGATCATTTGTTCACTCCGAATTCCCTCTTGCTCTCTCTCTCTCAAATTTTTGTCTGTTGATTGCAATCTGCTGTGCTCAACCGAGTTTCGCCTGTTTTATCTTGGGAGGCAGATTTGCTGCTACCCTATGCAGATTATAAGGGAGCAAATACTGTCTTAAGGAAAGAGTGCAACGCATTCGACTTAGGCATATTTCACTCAATTATTCTCCGCACTGCCATTTTTCTTCAACAATCTTAAGACAGTATTTGGCTACGATGGAGAATACTTCAAGGATGCCTGTGATCAACGACATCTCAAAGCTGGCTAAGTTCGATGGCTCTTTCTTTAGGCGACGGAAGAGCAAGATGTACTTCTTTCTTGCTACATTGAAAATTGCCTATGTCCTCACTATTCCTAAGCCTATTGTGGAAGAAGCTGCAGACGAAGCAATAAAGCAGACTGCCATGAAGCAAAAGCAAAGGTGGGAGGATGACGACACCTACTGTAAGGGCTACATTTTGGGAGGGCTGTCCGACACTTTATACGACGTGCACAAGATCAAGTACGCAAACATCACCGCAAAGGAACTATGGGATGATCTCGACAGCAAGTACAAGACGGAGGACGCCGGGAATAAAAAATTCCTAATCAGTAAGTTGTTTGACTTCCGCATGAAAAATAGCAAGTATGTTATTACTCAGATTCATGAACTGGAAATGATTATGAATTTAATTATTTTGGAGGGCCACTCTCTTGACAAGTCTTTCCAAGTGTCTACTATAATTTCTAAATTGCCTTTAGCTTGGAAAGAATGTCGTAAGGAGTTAAAACAAAAGAAGGATGCCATGACCATGCAAGAGTTGGTCAAGTATATCCAAGTTGAAGAGAATTCTCGAAACTTGGATAGGCTTGAGTTGGAAGAAAACAAATCCTCCAAGGCTCTTGTAATAGATCATGGCTCCTCTAGTGGCACTAAGTGTAAGCTTGATGGTCAAGCTTCTGCTTCTACTAACCAGCAAGACAAGCCTAAAAAGGCCTGTTGGAAGTGTGGGAAAATTGGCCACTTCAAGAAGAATTGCCGAGTGGCTAAGAGGCAGAAAAAGGACCATGCCAATGTGGTTGACAACGAGGACTTTGTTGCAGTAATTTCCGAAGCCAACATGATGGGGGAAGATGAAAAGTGGTGGGTGGACTCCGGTGCAA